>JAPYZF010000527.1:0-60966 GCA_030523045.1 Meteorus cinctellus | reverse complement strand
TATATATATATATAATATGTATAAATAGGTTTCGCGAACAAGCTCTGACAGAGTCAGAACAATTAGGCTTATACGCTTCGCTACTAACTGCGTCAACAACTTAAACTCGGTGGAAAATTGTAATTAAGCTCATCCGAGCAAACGGCCGCGCGCAAGAAAAGTTGTGTTGCCGTGAGAAAGGAGACGACATACATATAAATATATATGTATATATATATTCAAAGTAGTGTGAGGCAGAGGGGGAGATGAAAGAATTAATATCGTGAACATATCTGCCTAATACATCAAATTAATCAGTGGAAGACTAATATTTTAACAATGTTGTACTCTCCTTTATCTGCGAGACATATTTAAGGACTCACGATAAATTTATTGGTACCTCTTTCCTATTTTTCCCTCACCCTGACATTCATCCCAATATATTTCCACTCTTCTTGTATTTTTATTCCACGCTCTCTCCCGTTATCAACATATATATACAGCGGTGAGTGCCGCCCTTTATCCTCGCGCTTTGGGCTCTCTGCACCCACTCGAATACGCGTGCAACTGAAAAGGGCGCCGAGAGCAACGTATAAAATATGACCCTAAAATTAACCAATTCCTTAATTACTCGTTCCGTATTTCGCTTTACCCCTGACTCCATCTCTCTATTTCACTGACGCGTTTTCCCCTTCAGTCTGTATACATATATTGCACGAAAGCATTTGGCATCGTGCGCACAAATCGGTGAAGCACGGTGTGAGAGGGTGAGGTGTGCTACTGCCACCCCTTTTCTCGTTTCACCAGCCGCCAAAACCAATCTGCTCCTCATTAACGCACACGCATTTAATAAATGTTGCGTTTAATTTTCACGATTTCACACGGATAAAACATATACGTTTCATTTTAACATATTTTATCCAAATATTATTTTATCGAACCATGAAAAAATAATTGTTGAATTTATATTTCTTTTGTTAATGTTGGGAAAGAAGTTGAAGCACTAGAACCGACACTTCATCATATTTGGCTTTGAATTTTTACAAAAACATGACATATGACATTCTAGATATCACACAATTTGCTCTATTGTCAAAGTTAGTTCGTGCTTTCAATTGGGTGTCGAAGCAGTCAATTGTCATCAACATTACTGAGTCAGTCCAGTTTTTTCGCGTGATTGTCGATATACATCGAGAAATTTATTCGCTGTAATAAACCGTTGGCGAAAATTAATTCAGATTATAATATTGAAACTCAAATAACTTTTAACAGTTAAATTCTGAAATCGTAAAATTTGAGGTGAAACATAGATGTAATCCAAATAATTACAATTTTATCGAATGTGATTTTAATGATTGCATCCACGATCAATTGAGACAATGTTTTTCCTATTTTGTGGAGTGTACTCACTTAATCAGTGGAATGATTGTTGAACAATTAGTTTGTTCAACACTTCAATATTTAGATTTCGATCTGTCTAACATTATTCTTATATCATGTTAGGTCGATGATTTGCGATGAAATTCTACGACCTTTGAAGTAACGTTGAATGTGAAATATCCAAATTAGATCTGATATGTACTCGTGATACAAAGGCTCAAATAGTTTTTCATTCACATTATCTGAGCTTTTTCGCCTATGACATTCTTTTTACTTCCATTCGGATGCATAATTGTCCGCCAGAAGATTAGAAACTTTGCATGTACGACAATTCATTGAAAATTACAGTTTTTCTTATGCAAAATCATATAAACTGACGGGTGATTCCGAATTCAATTGGTTTCAATTATCACTGCTTTCCTAATCTATTTAAGGTCCTGAGAGCAAATACACATCGTATTGAAGAATAATTACGCAAACACATTTGCCTCCTGATGTAAAGATGATTCAGAAAAAAAACTGATCAAAAAAAAATGATCAAGCGAGAAGGATAATCAAGTGATGTTCTAAATCATCACGATCATCAATTATTTCATAACATTTCAGGCGCCACGGCGCCGCTGCAAATAAATTTTGCACAGCGCACGTGCCATATTTAGCGATAAATATATTTTACAGACCATTACGTATTTTCTCTTCTTTTTTCAATGATGAACACCGTGCGAACGAGAGTACGCATTTTGTCCAATAAAATATTTCAATTCCATAAATTTCGCATTTATTCTTTTGCGTGAGAAAATTTAGAATAGAAGTCGAAAAAGAAGACAGAATAAAAAAAAAATAAGATAAAATAAAATAGGAGAAACGAATCACTATCTCTTTTACTCTGACATTGAATCTACCATTTGAAAAGCAAAACGTAGGGTTAAATCATGAAATAAGAAAGAGTGAGAAAGTAAGCGAAAAGGATGAGTGAGTGAGAGTGAAAGGGCATGGAAAACGGGGTTGGCCAATGGGCCGGAAGAAAAGGAAGAATAAAGGGGAGCACTACTGTACTGGCCTCTATCCCGCTGCCTTCTCTACATTTTGCGCTATATCCACCGACCGAATGCTCTCTCTTCATTTCCCTTTTTTTTTGTTTCCACATTTTTTTTCTCTTATTTTTTCACTATCCCCCCTCTCTTTTCTCTTCTCACCCTTTCTCCTTCCCTCTCATACCTAAACCCATCCACTCGACCCTACTTATTTCAATAGCTTTTTCCTTGCCTCGTTTGAATAAACTACGTCTACTGCACACTCCCCTTTTTGCACAGACACCCCGCTCATCCGGCTCGTCGGGCCGCGAACTCTTGTTCACTGCGCGAATCTTGTACAGGGTTTCTCCCTGTTTCAATATATTGATATTAATTTTTTCATTCTAACATCTTCGCAAGAACGTTTTCATTCTCTACTATTTTCGTTCTTCGATACCAATTGGTCGTATATTTTGTCCCCATTTATTCCATCCAGTAGATCATCTTGTCCCTACAAAATTAATGGAAGATAAAAATCATATTTGTCACTTTGGTCACTTTCAAATCAGCAATTTGCCATTTTGTTTTTGTTACAAATTCAAACAATCAAGTGAACAGCAGTCATTTGTCTATTTCCAAACATTCTTGTACTTGAAAAAATTGGCTATGGTTGTCTTGTGCACGATTAAAAAAAATTCGTAACATCATTCCGGTACACTCTTATATGAGATTACGAGAAATTTGGTTTTTTGTCACTGCTTGCCCCATTTATTTCATCGAAAACAAACACACATATGGTGCACTTCTCCATAGCCACAAATGTATTGAACCATGCTTGAGATGTAGCGTCCATTTCATGTTACATATTTTCTTATGTGAATAATATGCTTCTGATAGACTATTGTGAAGAAAAATTGCACGTATATCGGTGTCGGGCCATTCGAAGATCTTCTTCGTGATGAGTTATTTTATTTTACACGATTTTGATTGAGCAAAATTATAAATATATGGAACACGACTAACAAACAATTCAATGACTTCTTTCAATCGCTGTGGAAAAGATCTACGATAGTAATTTGCACCAAGTATTAATAATACACTGGTGTATGATTGCATGAACATTGTTGGTGAGTAGACTAGGGACTCACTTAATGAAATACATTAAAGTTACGATTGGATTTATTATAAATCGTCGGCGTGAGAGGGGAATATCTCCATTAATCATCGCTGTAATGCACTCCAATTTGTTTTTTATTCAAATGGAAATTGAAAAATAAGTCATACCTGAATTTCAGAATTAATCAATTGATCAATGAAATCAATGATCAATTAAAATGCCAAGGTGATGGTAATGACGGTAAGTTTATGAATTTCGAAAGTTACTAGTCCAGGTCATTGTGCTTTGGAGTTGTTCTACGTTTTTATTCTCTCATATCTATTCGTATATAGCTGACAAATCATATTTTATAATTAATATTTTTCTTACTTCATATACTTTTTACCTAAATAAGATAGTTAATTTAAAATGTTTGTTTAATAAAGAAAAAATAGGACGAAAAAAGGTATTGTTCAGAAGTACCGAGTTTCTTTCTTCACCGCCGTATTGATACATGTCTTTCAGCTCTAATGAAATTTGTTCCTGATCTTCTGCGTATTATCTGAATTCGAAAGGGAAGCGACTGTGAATTTGGGAAAAAAAAAATCAAATAATCTTTCTTTTACATAATTTCTTCCTTTAATACAAATTGATTCATCATTTTTTGCAGAATAAAGCGAATAAATATTATTTACACGCAAAATCCGAATTTGGGAAAACGTTTCTATACAATTAGAGAATTACCCGTCGAGAATAAAAAGATCATTTGTTTTTCTTACGATCAACTTCGTCCGAATTACTTTGTCTACCTTCAATGAACATGTTTGAAATGAAATTGAATATCTGATAATTATTCAAGTTCTCAATAATCTTCCAGAACGTTGACGGATATCTTCATGAGAGTATGAACGATATAATGTAGAAACAATGGATGTCCGAGAATATACAATGCTCTTTCTGTTTTAACTGATTTAATCTACATAAGCTGAAAAATATGACTTTTTTTGAGTTTCCAATTAAATGACAGATTACCTTACTATTACTTGATTACATGCATCATCTTTGTTCTGAAAACAACATGACGAAAGGTTCGGTGAAGATTGAAACATTACTGAATAACCAAGACAGTAGTGAAATACGGGGAAAAAGGAAGGCCTATTCATTTAATTTATTCGCAATTCATTACACACGATCTTGAACAAATTTTTTATTCTCAGCCATCAGCACACCATGGCAAAATGCGCCATTCTCCTTTTTTTGTCTCTTTTATTTTTATATCCAAGACCTAATCAAGAAGAGTAAACGTAGAGTGACAGACAGAGGGTAAGAGGCAAATTCTCCCGAAAGAGAAGACAAGACATCTGAGATGGGGTGACTTTTTACACACATTCACAACATACACTCAAAATTGTATGCATATCTATAATCATGTATAGGTTCATACCCCAATGAATCAGATTCGCAATGAATCCATGCTCTATATTTCGTATAAAAAGCACTAAACGGTACGAAAAATACGGGATAAACGAGAAAAAATCAAGTGAATGGAAGAATGAGTGAACGAGTGGGCAAAAGAGTGAATGGATCTGGCATAGAGCTTTAACATGAAATGGGGGGGGGGGGGGGGGAGGGGGACAAAAGAATAGATATATGTAGATACGATAGTGGTATAGGTACACTGAAGGGTAGTTAGTTAACCAATCGCGCAGTAGAGCAACACTGGATGAATATCAATGAAGAAGAGTGAGCTCGTTGTGTTTTACAATATATATAGACATACACGTATGCATATATATTCTTTTTTTTTTTTCTCATCCGTGACCTCCCTTACCCTCGCGTCGTCTCATCGTCTCTCATCACTGAGTCGTGTGCGCGCGTATATATTCTCGTCTACCCAAAGTCACCGTCGTCATTTGTTTGCGCAACAGAGCTTTCACGATTTGACAATGTGCCCGCGAATTCTTATTACACACACGTTTTCATCTACATATATTTATATATATATATGTGTACATATATATTTTAATTCAATGCTTTCATAAATTCAAACATATTTCTGTGATATTGTAAACACTCTTGAAAAATATAATAAATATAAAATAATGAGAAAGATGGAGATTAAAATAGAAATAAGAATAACATTTGCGACTTACAGTTGAGACAACTTCTGCTTTGCGAAATATTTTTTAGTAGTCAACTACATATACCCCCCGTTAGTATATTGAAAATTTATGTTTTGGAGAAAAATTCTGGCATCGGGTTCCGAGAGTATTCTCAACATCCGCCAACTCTTCAAGGGAGTAGAAGAGAGTGAGAGAGAAAGGAAAGAGACAAACTCGACAGTGGGTGATAAAGTTTTTTGCTTTAAAAACGTCCCTGGCCCGCTTAAGATATTCAAGTCTGGTCTAGCGTTGGGGTCGCGACTAAAGCACCAGAGAAAGGGGGAGGCCACTCTCTTCTGATATCCCAGGGGATGAGACGCTCTACGCTTCTATTGCCTGTACAGCCCTTATCTTTTTGCATACCAGGCGGCTATCTTTTCCTTTCTTTTCTCTTCTCTTTTTTTTGCCCTCCTATTTTTATTTTCCTTTCTTCTCTTCGCTGTTCTTCTTTCTCTCTGATATGTTCACGACACACTGTCAACTGCCCGAGAATGTCCGCAATCATCGGACCGTACCATCGTGTCTGTATCTTATATATATATTTAACCCAAACGTATAATATATTTGTCTACACCGGGGAAAGAAACTTCAAGCGAATTGTCGATATACACCGCGAAAAATGTGGCCATATTTTTCAATGAAATTTTTTTTAATTGATTAATTAAACTGTGCCTAGATGGTTAGTGAATTCGAACATTCATATCATAAGACTGTGATAGGTTGCACTGAAACATTGATGCATAGTGCGAAAAATACGATGTTACGTTTTGCAGTGAATAATCAAACCCCTCAAGTTGTAGACGCCTTTTTCATCAATTTAACGAAATTCAGATTATGTCTATTGAGCTTCAATGTTAATAAGATCATCATGTATCGACAGAGCAATAAATTCCCTTGGTCTAATCCAATTTTCCTTTGTTTTTGATGAATTTGATTAATTAACGCATCGAATTCAATAAAATTTAGTGTTCATTCTAACTGAAGAATGAACTCTACACACAATCGAATCAATCCAAAACACTCATTCATCCCGGTTGTCGATTAATTATTTTTAGTGATTCATCAATTAAATGTTATTAACTTTTTAATCAAAATTATAACATTTTAATTCGAACCATTCTTTCCATTCATTATAAATACTGCTCTCTTCATTTGTTCTCATTCCATCGTTGTTGCACGAGAATTTACTGTAGGATTTTCGATTATTTAATCGAATGCAAATTGGGTGGAGAGTTGTGGTTAGTGCGGGGATTATTTGATGAAAGGAAAAGAGAAAGAAAAATATTCAAGCTCATTTACAATACGACGAACGAGAATGTGCGGCTTCGATTGTTGACATGGGTGTAAAACTTACACAGATGACATGCACACCACTATAAAGAGATCACGTACATATATAAATATATATACACATATATATACATATATATATACATACATAGAATAGTGGCAGTGGCCTTAGCCAGACCAGAAAAGGGTGCAGGGGGTCCACATCGTATCGCCAAGTTGAATGTTTGCTCAGCTTGATTCATTCCTCCCTTTTCGCTACCCGCCTACCGCTTAGCCGCGTGTGAGACACCACGACATTGTACTGCAAAGCGACCCCATAGAAGTACGAGCTTTTGAAACAGTATATACATATATATATGTCCTAGACTATTTCTCCTTATATATAAGTGTTGCTATGCAAGCGACTATTGTATATTTACACCGGTGGCATTTGCACAAATTGAATACACATAAACACGATTTTTGAGGTTTATGTGCGTGTAAAATTTGTGTACCATTTAATAGAAGAAAGTAACTTGGGCATATATTGGAAATTTTTTCATAGTTTTTACTTTTGATTATACGGACATTATCGAATAAGATGTGGAAAAACTATTTCTGCGGCAGTTTTTGAAGTGTGCGAGCGCTCTGGAGGAAGAGAGGATGGATGCCAAAAATTATTGTGGCACGCAAAAATTGAATAGCCCTGTCATCAAGCTGATTGCATTTGCGATGTAATTGTTGCGGTAACACTATAGTGACTATCGTTTGTTTATTGAAACCAGGTCCAATATTATTTCATTGCCAATACTGGTATTGCATTGGTTTTTTTTATATGGGTAGATGTGACATCAAATGATAGCGAATTTTGGGTGATAATTTTTTATGATGGATGCTCACACGATTATCCGATCGAATAATCCGGAGCGACCAATAATCCAGATACAGAATTAATTTCGCTCTAGAGTGCTTTCACTTTCACGTTTACTTGAATAATATTAGTGGAAAAGTAATGCGAAATCGAAAATATTAAATATCTGGTTTCTAATTGTGTGAAGTCAATATTCCTTTTTCATTGTAAGGTTTTCACTAAGTTTTCTTATGAGGACGCCTCATTCAGAATCACCTCTGATTCTTTGTTCATATTCAACGCCACCAATTGTATTTCTCATTTTAATAACATGAGAAAAGTTACGTTAGATGCTCCTGAATTTTATAACTCGCCAAAGAAATCTACAGGAATAATTCAACTATCTACTCGAAACCGATCGAACGCTCTTCACAGAATATTCCCAATTGTCATTCCATAGATCCATTGTATCAAGAGTTGTTCGATGTCTTAGTTGGACTGACGGTAAACTCAACGTTTTTCACTATTTCACATTAGATTGAAGCTCTCTATTGACCAAGTATTCCATTGTATTTCAAGATCATTCTATTTTTCCTCAAGCATACAGTAAAGTTTGGTAAATTCGTGAACAATTGAATTTTTTGACATTTCCGAATAAATAGACAACGAAAAAATTATGCTTCTGCATGTTAGAAGTTTGTGATTAACAATCATTATATCACAATAGATAAAATTACAAATTGATATGAGTTAGCATTACAAGTAATACTTATTTTTTTTTTTTTTTCGTCGTACAATTCTTACATTAACTACGTTCAGTACTTGGCAAGGTTCAATCGATAATTTGAAAAGTTTCACCATGGATCGTTAATGAATGATTCTTCACATATGCAAGCATCATTTTCAAGTTATATAATTATTCAAGTGTAGTTCAAACAAAAATCTTCAACCAATCTCCAAAATGTGAAAATTTGCGAATTTTCAGGGGTTTTTCGAAATTTTCGCTGCATTCTTAGACAAAACTAAAATGAACTTGGAATATGATCGAGTATTGTCCCTTTGGAAAACTCAGATCTAGCTTTGAAATCATTTCATTTGGTACATGAGCGCATAATTTCTAAAAATTGGGTATATAAAATGGCAATCGAGCATATTTTTCATATTGCGTTCGATTGCCTACAGAAATATATATACTTTAATTATTCCTGTACATTTTTCTTAATGTTATCAGTAAGTTGATCTAATCTCATCTGAACACAAAATACTTCGTATTTCAATTCTAACTTATCATCATTCACCACTATTCTTCTATCTGCGGCAGCAATCAAATCGTTCACGGCACCAATTTAACACTTGCTAATTGATATTCATCCATTTATGGATGTCACGTTCTTTTCATTTTTAGTTTTTTTGTGTCGTTGGTACTCATCTTAACATATAGAGAGAAGGAAGACAATATTCTTAATTGTAGACGCGAAAGAAGTTTCACGCTCCACTTGACTTAGTATATAGGCTCAGACAGAGGGAATAGAAAGAACGAAATGTTGAAGGGAGTTGTGTTTCTGTACCATTACTAAACAGATGGCCTTCATTTACGTTAAGGGTATGAAATTGCGGAGCTATATAATATTATTATATTCCTCATTCTAATTTGGAACAATGAAGAATGCAAAACGAATTATGAGTTTATGAAATTTGTTTGTTTCGGAAACGAAGAATGCTCAGAGGTGATCAATGGTCGCTACAAGTCATAGAAAATTTGCAGAACACAATTGGAGACAAGCTGAAACTTGTTGGGTATTCATATTTGTATGAAGCACATAATATGTTTTGAAATATTAGCAATGGTAGTGATATAGTGAGTTGAGTTGAAAATCGTGGCGAAGGCACAGAGTGTAATAGATACACACCAAGTAGAATCCAAAGTCTGGATGAGAGAGTTAATTCCTTTCTACAAGAGAGAATTGCCGTGGAACACAAGGTATATATGGAGAATGAGGACGACGCCGACGACGACGATGATGACGAGGAAAGGGGGAAGAACATGTAGATATGTATACATATGTACGTATAATAGAAAGAGGGAGCCAGAGAGGACTCCGCCCCGCGAAATATGGCGAGCTTTGCCAGGACGTGATTGGATGACGGGAGGACCCTGGTTAGCTGGCAAGCCAAGACATTGGATGTGCTTTTCACTTTCTCTCTCTTTCTCTTTTGCTACAATTTTCCTGCCACCCACACGTACATATCCCGCTTTTTCCTTCACTTTTATGCATTTGGCCGTCTTACTTCTTTTCTTGCATGTCATGACAAACCTTGAGAGTATCTTTATCCCATATATATTCATCTATGTATTGTCAGGTGAAAGTGCAGGTGTCCACATTGAATTCTGTATATTAATATCTGAATGTCGCATTCACAATTACTGAATGAAATTTTCGTAAAATTCTCCAATCACCTGTATGAAAATTCATTCAATATATATCGTGTGCATGATATTATATTATTTAAGTTGAACAACAATAAAACTAAAAAAATAAATAAATGAAAGTGCACATTAGTATGCATAAATATGTGACTTTAAACGCGCTCGACTCGCGCTAAACTCACTCTACTTGTTCGTGGTTCGCCTTGAGCAGGCAGACTCAACTTTATGCGTGAAGAGATATACATGTATTTAGAGGAGCGTATGGCCCTCAGGGCCTATCGTGAGAAGTCTAGCGAATACGCTGAAGAAGCGCATGATAATGTCGAGATGATATATACTCAAATGCTTCACCGACCTAAGGAAATACTTAATTTTGTTTCTCAACTGTCTTCATCATGTTGAAGGCACATATCCATACATTTGAATGACCATAAACGAACAACCTAATATCTCAAGTGTTATTAATACGATGTAGCTTTTTGAGCATCAAATTTCGTATTTGAATTTTAGAGAGATTAGTACGAGTGTCATTTCACCCTTGGAAGAAAAAATTTTTTTTTTCGATGCGCCTGCGTAAATATTATAACACCTTACTTTTCTCATTTTTAATTTTGTAATTATTGTCATTACTTTTAAAAAATTTATGTACGTAGGTGATTGGGACATTTCGACGTATCGAATTGAAATACTTGATTTGACAGTTAATATATATTTTGGTGTATGTAAAACAATATATTGAAAGTATCATGTAAACGCATGGTATTTTGGTATACTTCATTGCATTATGTCAATACATATATATATATATATTGTGGAATGGATCTATGCTGATATATGAATGGCAGTCACGTCATTTTTGCGTAGTATCCGGTCAATCAAACTCAAATACCATTGAATGAAACAGTAAATATTAGCGGTTGATCTAGCATATAAGTATGAAAAAAAGTGGAATTGGATGATTGCGCCATAAAAACTTTGGGGAAGAAAAGAACGAAACAGTGATTCTCGAAATTTAACGGTGATATCTTTGTTGGTTGTTGTAATTTTTTTGTTGTTGTCAATTGTTGGTTGGTCATCAAATAATTTTGCCATGCATTATCTATGCTCCTTTAATAATGAAGCCGTCACTGATGTATTGATATACATAAGATAACGATCAAATCATGTTGAAGATATGTGGATAAATATACAAAAGGATAAAAAAATGTGATTCAATTATATTTTGAAGGCATATTTAGGCTCCATATGGATATATCCAAGAATGAATACAAGATAATAATATTGTTTGTGATATTTTTTCGAGTGTATCTTAATATATATTTTCCCCACAGAGGGTTATAACATCTCACGCAAATGCATATTTGAGACATGAAAAGTGTTAGTATTTAAGTTTTGACATAAAAAAAAATGATGCTAATGGATATCAAAAAAAATAAGAGGTAAGTGTAAAAAAATGTTAGTTGACGACAATTCGGCACTGGAATGTCTAATTGAGTTCTTTTCGAGTTAATCAAAGACTAAGTTTCAAAATTTTATTCGAAACAAAATTTATGCTGCTGATGTACATAGCGCTGAATAATGCTCAAAGTTGGAAGTGCTAAGTCATATGTCACACTGAACAACGAGAAACGAAACAATTTATCGGTGACGAGTAGTCACCTTTGGAAAAAACTATCGGTGACAAATGGATTTTGAATTTTCCTAATCACTTGAAAACAAATTCTATAGATTTTACTTGCGGGAGAATGGTGTGAGCAACGACTCTCTGGGCTAATCGTGAAGATACCGTTAAGCTTGTTCCATTAGCTTGAATCACTAAGTAAAGACTCGCTCTTCAGATACTTTCGTGATAAACCTTTACCCCATGATAAATTACGTTTTTTTTTTTTGCTTTTTTTTGTTTGCCATATATGAATGAGGGATGATGAATTTTCGCAAATTTGTGTATCAAATATAAATGGAATGAGTCAACATCTGAGCCATAAGGGATGAGATCGAAGAATTTAGATCTCGTTTCAAATTGGAGAATCTAAAAACTGATTAAACAATGTGATAATACAATATAGTGAAAATCTTTTTATATGTTATGTAACATTGCTATTGATTATGTGAGAATTATCCTAATAAAATGATAATTCACATATGTCGAATTTTTTTCCAAATTGACGTCTTTATAAAATTATATGTGTAGGTGCTGATGTAAATTTGGACTACCAATATATGTTTCATTCATTATAAATATACATATTTATTGGTGAATAGTTGACATGTGCATGATGTCAGAGACAGATTGTAAATGAATATTGTATGGAGCGAAGTCTGAGTATGTCTAAAATGGCATGAAATTTGGACACATGCTAAATTTTCCCTACTTAGCCCTCATTCAACATTGAAGCTTTATCTATTTAGTATGCTTGGAGTTTTCACATCAGTTTACTGTACTTGGAATTGACAACAGTTACATCCATTCGTATCTCCACTACCACTCGACAAACACATTAGACCGTTTTCACCACTGTCTTACTCTATTGTGCTGTTTCCATACATCATATAGGGCGACCACCGAAATGACATGGATAATAATAATGATGCATCAAATATTTGATTGAGCCCGAAAAATGGATAATGATTAATTCTGCATTGCGGACGAATGTTATACGTGTCTGCAATTTGTTCTCCATTTGGAGATATCCTCCACTTATTTTCTGCATCCTATATCATTGAATGAAAGCAAATGAACTACTCGTGCACCGAAGTGATCATTTTGTTCGAATGTATGCGCATTTATTGTATCCGTATATGTTAACCTATATATTACAAAATTAATGTATATACACGTGCGATCCAAGTACATCTTGCGTGGAGCGTGGTAGTTAGCGATAATTGGCCACTTCCCTTGCGCATCGCATCGATTCCAACCCCTTGATTGAGGAAATAGAACGATAGAAGCGGGGTTGAGAGGTGGACAGCAAGGGTGGGTGTGCCGCGCGACGGGTTAAGGGCCGAGATTATCCGGCTTCAAGTACTTGACTGCCTCTTCGCCCGTTCCGTCCTTTAACTGTTATGCCTCACCATTCACTTTCCTCTCTCTTTCTCTCACTCTCTTGTGCCGTTTCCCGCGTTTATAACCTCGTCCCTCCAACTGAGGGTTGGCACTATCGGAGATAGCTGAGAGATCACGCTCATCACTCAGCGCCATACCGTGAAAATTTCACGGAAGTCTACACGCGCATTCACTTTCCTGTTGCTTTTTCACTCGCTCTATCAATGTCATTCACAATCCACTTACTCTCTATTAGTATTAGTTTCGATATACACCTGATGAATGATTTTTTCTAATTGAATGTGGATTTACCAATGCCAGCTCTAACTAACATTTTTATTTGGTTATGGCAATTCATATATTCGCATCAATAGTATCACTTCACGCATGTTATGAACCCCTTTGTCATTATACCACAATGGAATATTTTGCTACCGTACAGACGGATCCTCAATGCATTCGATAAGGTGTGATCAAACTTGATTAACATTTTTTTAATGAAATTTCACATCAAGGAATTTAATTTGAACTCATTAATTCCTATCTGTATTGAAATATGCGTTTGTTGAGGTTTTATGGTCATGCCGAATAGCGGAGGTTTAATAAATGATCAGAAGGTACGAGGTATGGCGCTTCGTCCAGTCGCAAAACTTGTGTTTCGTGCACTGAAAAAAAAGTTTTTTTCCACACAGAATACAAAATTTTTATCCAAGTTTTTTTATATCCAATATAGCTTCCTTAATATGGAAGAACTGGTGTTTGTTCACATCGTTGAAAAGTTTTGCTGATTTATAATTTATTGAGCAATTACACAGCTATATTACAATTGCTGTTATTATATGTGTGGATCCTAGAGTACGAGAAAAGTTGCTCGAATGGGATTTACCATCTCTGCACCTGTGTCAATTGAGTGAGGTTAAGTCGGCCATATTTTTATTTTGGTATTTTCCTGAGGAAGAAACCGTGTTTTTCAAAAACTTTAGAATTCTCAAAGCAGAAATACCAGTTTCTTTACTACAGGAAAAGATTTCCTGGGTGGAAAAAAACTTTTTTTTTCAGCGTGCCGCAGAATAAATACTTCTTTGAGAACAGGCGCCACAGGACCGTTTTTTTTTTCTTCTGGCGTGATATATCTCAAGGTAACAGCTGAAATATTAACTGAAAATTCCTAAAATATGGAAAGTAACGAATTTTTGAACGAATAAAGTCATTTTTCATCTTCAGAAATATTCTTGAAGGAGATAGTTTGAAGATTATTCGGAATTTCTTCTAGTTCAGATTCATCCCATACCGCCCGCGCAATACACATTTGAATATCGCAATATTTTTTACACCCAGTATATATTTCATAAAATTTTTTCGATGTGTGCCCTTCAAGGGCTAACGATCAATGGGTAAATAGTTAGGAAAAAGTTTTCATGTTGAGGTTTGGCAAATCAATCGTAAAATGTCCATATTATTGGTCATACAGCTATACTAAATTCAGATGGATACTATACACCTCCCGCAGTACATGAGAAATCGTCAATGCCTGTAATCACAATTTGATATATAGTTGTGGGTGCTATATGGAAACTTATACGAGAATATTCAGTTGATCCGATTTTACATGTGTGTATTACATCTACACCTACATACTAATTGTATATATGCAAAATACCTGAGGTGATAGAGCCCTTTCTTCTTTCTTTTTTTATATTTTTCTAATTTGGTTCAATTTGTAGTAATTTTCACATAGTATGAAAATATACTCATACAGCCAACATTTTTTCACTCAGGCAACTAACTCAATACAATTGTTCATTCCAACTCACTTCTTCGATCTTGATTTTGTGTGATCACAATTCGTCACTTCAATGGTTAGAATAGTACTCCAATTGCTGTAAAAGTGATTTTTTCACGGATGCCGCTTTGCATCGCACATGTGTATCAACAAAGCTCTGTCTGTCTATAACAAAATATGTGCGGAGAGATCTTGAAAGAAACCGATACGGCAAAATTAATATTTAGCAGATGTAATATGTCATGTAGGAAAAAAATACTGTCCTCGTTAAAATTTAATCTCCTGCTCGTCGAGAGCTATTGTGTCTTAGACTTCTAAGTCAACTGTACGGCATATAACGGCTGAATCCAAAAATTTGAGGTCAATCCTGTGTTATATGCTATACAGGAGATGATGACTCTCCACCATTCAATTTTATTCAGAAGTTTCACTGAGGGCACTGTTTTTACATGTTTTTTATGAGGCTGATCGAATTGTATTCAGAAAAGCTGAAACGCAGGATTTGAAACTCGATACTCTTCGAGATCCGGAACCTGAGATACAAAGTTTTCTTCATTTCTCATCGTCTAACTTTCGATTTCACGTGGACTGCCATTTTTAACAGCCAAATTGCACTGTTCTAAGAAAATCAGAAGTAGGGAATTCGAAACTTGACACCTGCTTAGATTTGATACAAGAGATAGAAAACCTTTTCTATTCATCATTGTCCATTCTCTGATTCTACAATAAATACCATTTATATACGTTACTCAGTGCTAACTTCGTTGTACCTAAGTAGCTAAGCGGAGAACTTAAGAAATATTCTCCGCTTCTTTATGCGTTATGGATAGAACAAGCGTAGCTCATTAGACCAGTAGAGATATTCATTTTTCATAGTTCGTCCGCATTAGACATAACATAACTGATTAATGGTTGCAACTGTTATCCAATCGAATGTGAGAGTTGATCCAACGAGATCAATAACTCTTGGTTTAATTTCTTTCGGTGGAATTTGATTTCAAAGTGCCACATTCTTGAGAAATCGTCAACAAGTTTGATTTCCGAAATCCCAACTGATATTTTCAACATATATTCTTATACTATTTCCCAAATTGCATCTATTATTACATAAATTCTTTCCATGCTCAAAGTTATCAATAGCTGCTTCACAGAGCTCAAAACATCGACAATCTTATGTTGGCAAAGGTGGACATATATCATTCAAATTTGTCGACCGGCTCTATTGTATAATTCTCCGGTATTTATCGGCTATTTTTCGGCACTATCCACGATTTTTCGGCTCGACTCTTTTCGATTCTCCCGTTCTTACATTGACATCTCAAATATATTACGAATCATATTTTTTTCGGATATTCATTGACTCTTGAATGCCAAGTACCAAGCCATCAACCACCATAAGTCTCGTTTTCAGTTCCAAATGATAGTGCATCTCTTTAAGAAATCGATTCGGAAAACCAAAAGTCACTGCAAATCACTCCTACTGAGTGGAGTGAACATGCGCCAATCGCGAAACATACGAAAAAGTACTAACTGAAGGCATAACAGTCAAAGGAATGTGAGTAGACTATTATCATAGATAAGCAGGTATCGTTTTCCGTCCGAGAGTTCGCCAAACAAATTGAGTGCCGGTGCATTCAAGAGTCGATAAATAGCCAAAAAATATGATACGTAATATGTTTGAAATATCAGTAGGAAAATTGAAGAATAGTCATTAATATGCCCAGCTTGTGGGAGCGCTGGACATGACACGTTTTTCACCCATAAATAGTCGAGCCGAAAAATGGCGGATCGAGCAAAAAATTGTGCAACAGGGCTAGTAAAAACATTCGGGTGTTACACACCCAGCTTTGTCGACATGAAAATCTTCCTTCAACAATTTTGCGAGGTCGAGTTTCATAGATGATTCAAGTGTATGATTCAAGTGAAAAATTGAAAGTATTTGTGTCATATCATTTTAGATAATTGAAGTGCGGACCCACACTAAAGTATGGTTACAATGCAATGTGATGCAGTGGTAGATTCTTCTATAAATAAACATCGGATGAATGATGATAGGATACTGTGACAGAAGACTCGGGATTGGAAGTAATACTTGTTTTGAAAATAAATGGTGGAAAATAAAATATGTGTGAGTCTTTGAAGTTGTTTTCCGTAAAAACGATGCTTGTTTTCCGTAAAAACGATGCAATAAAATCAAGGCATGTCAAACTATAAAAAATGGTATTCAATTGTAATTTGGCATTTGATTATCGCCGGGAATTTTCTGAATTTCGGTAGCCACACTGAAGGCACATCAAGGCTGGACATTAGAGCGTCATGGTCTCGAGGACGACGATTCATCATATTTGTGTACTCTATATTAGTTAGTTATCTCAAACTTTGTGATGTGAAATTCGCTTCAGTAGTGCTGACTGGCGTTAGTCTGGATGATTAGACTTATATGATGACAATGTCTTGAAAAAATCAGATACGTGTATCAGAATATAAACCAATGCAGACGTACTATATAATCCCATGAATATTTCCATTCCAGGTTCATGTTATTATTACAATGTATGTTGAAACTATTTTCAGCTCATCATATACGTTTCAATGAATTCGGAACATTTGTTACAACTATATTCATACATTCACATCGCAAATATAATTAATGGATGAGTATGTACATCCATAGGAATACAACATATGAATATTCATGTATTGTATTGCGTAAACATACATATTATTACATCTACTCATATGCTCTGCCTGATGTAAAATCCATTTTGATCTCGTATAAAGGTTTCCGGTTGCCATGGTATTTGAATTTCGTTTGAGTTTCATGCGTGAAAATCGGATTAAAACGATGTTGGAACATACAAATGAAATAATGACTTACGAAGGAACGATAAAATGATAATATTCAACTGTGACTGAAAATGATAACGGGCATAATTTTGAGAATCAGCGTCCACCTAACTTCATCACATTTTGAATGTTTGCTTTCCCTACGTTCAGATTGCTGAAGAGCACAAGTTTTTCCCGCAGAAATCACATGATCCATAAAACATCCATGAAAGCATACAATATTTTTCCAATTGCTGTGTGTTACCGCAGCCTATTCAAAAAGACACTGCTCTCTTTGTACTTGATTCCAATCTTAATTTCATCAATAGTAACCATGGTGATGATAAAGTATTGCATTACTCTAACTTTCATTTGCTTTATGAGCGTTATGAACCTTGGTTTTGATGTTTTTGATACCAAGAATTATGTCCATAGTCGTTTCGAATTATTCTTCTATTTGCATGTTGCAACTGCCCATAATTTTAGTATTCACTTTTTTTAGGCCTGTTCCAAGGGAAGGTGACTTTAATTCACTGCACGGATTGATTCAACTGCATCTCTATTGTCAGTCATCAATATTTTGATCTTCATATCCGTCCCTTTTTCCAGATGCGATATGTTCTCTGATTCCGTATAAACTCCCGTTGGGAATTAGAATAGATGTGACTATCATGCTATCATGTTTATCACCTTCATCATTCGTTCCCCAACTTCATGTTTGTTCATTTTCCATATATATACTGTTGCTTATACCGTATTCTTGATTTGGAGATAAACTATTGTAGAATGGATATTTCATGTGCAACCGTCCTATCATTTTTTTGATTGATCCATCAAAGCTTCTCTTGTTCAAATCGTCAGTATATCTCATGAACTATTCTATTCATTTCTGTTAAGACGCATACATTAGAAATTACGTGTATATGAGAGAACATGTGGCGAATTTATAGCGATAATCCGAACACAAATTCCACTCCGTTCCCTGGTAAAACTCCCTGGTAAAACTTCCTTTATATTATTAAATATCTCGAAAGTACTGTAGCAACATTGGGAACTCCAATATTTTAACAGCCAAAAATTTTGAAAGGCTTAAAAGAATTAAATTTGTGTTCGTTAACCGCAAATTCTATTCTTCTGCATAGCTTGATATACATAAGTTATTGCAAAGAAACAAAAATTTACTTCATCATTCTCAAGATGACCATAAATTTATATGGTAAAAGCATGCACATATTTGAGCAATTACTGTTAATGTTCCCGAAAATCACACATATTGATAAATGCATGCTTGCAAGTAGAAGAAACTGGGGTGAAATGAACTCCGGAGTATATTGAATTTCTGTCGTTATTCTAATTGATGCACACGTTACAATACTTTTCGGAGTGTTTGATAACCGAATAATGTATTATGAGAATAAATATGATTTTGACATTATTTAATAAATCTCGATTCAAGTAAGATTTTCCCCGGTCCTCCCTGTACACGGCAAGAATTTCTCGATGAAAATCAGTGTTCATTATGGACTAGGAGCATAATATATTCCAGTATTGTTTATGGGGAAATTGAGAAATTTGTTCGAAAACTTGAAAAATTAGTTTGAAAAACATGAAATTTTATCGTAGAACACATCATTTTTACCTGTGAGCTATACAAAATTTGAACTTAAGATAAGAAAGTCTTCCAATGTATCGATAATTATCTCCGTTTTGCCACTTTGCCCAAATTCATAGATAATATTGTAATTTTTATCTATGAATTTGGGCTTCGAATGTTATGGAAAAATTATTTCCGTGTAGGTATACTACTCAGTAGTACAGGATATCCATCGCAGATATTGTGATGTTCTCCATTAGTTTTTTGATCATTTTCCGGATGTCACTGCATATTTGGACAATATGACGATTATGATTATAGAATTTTGGCATTCCGAAAAATATAGGGCAGCTCGCAGAATATGGTTACGTGAGACATATTTTTTGAAGTAGCATGCTATTAATTTTGTCAGCCCAAACGCGTTTATCTCAGCATAATTGGCCAATTGTACAAGCGCTGATTCCAAATTGAAACCACCATGTCCTTAGAAGGGGAGATACCTTCGGGCAGCCGGGCTTAAGTCGATTCGCATGATTTTCTCAAATGGAGGACACATTCGGAAGATGTTAAGCGATAGAGTCGTAACCAACATTTGTGGAAAATGTTTGTTGAAAGAGTATTTTCATCGCATGGATATTTCTGAATTTCAATATGCTATTGATAAAATTTTGAAAACATTTTGACTTAGCGTTATTGTTTAATACCGTCCAATCGATATTCTTCGAACTAGGTCCACATTTTATACATACTCTTAGCCATAATGAAAATAATCTTTTTTTTGTAACGTTAAAAATGGTGTAGCCATTCCGCACTTGCCTAGCAAAGTAACGGCGGAAGCTTCTAAATGGTGGGTTTCTGCAGTCCGTTTTATTGATCCTGAACACAGAAAGATAGAATGTTTATGATCAGTAAAGATGCAATTTCTCAATGAATTCCGAAAAACGCAGAATAATTTCGA
Organism: Meteorus cinctellus; assembly: GCA_030523045.1. NCBI lineage: Eukaryota > Metazoa > Arthropoda > Insecta > Hymenoptera > Braconidae > Meteorus > Meteorus cinctellus. The sequence goes on along the minus strand of JAPYZF010000527.1, from coordinate 40,585 downwards.
GAAATAAAACATTTTTTGTAAAAAATTGGTTTCTCGATTTTTGTTTCACATGTTTTTCACTATTGAAAACTCACTGCTCTCAGGTATCTGCTCTGAAATTTGGGTTCAAGTAGATGATAATATCATCAAGAATATATTCGCAAAACTTTGTTCTGAACTGTCAATAACCTTCCGAACCACGATGACCGCCAATCTAGAGAAATGGTTTTGTGATACATGCGTTTCAAGATTGGGTTTATGAGGACACCAGGTAGGTGACGTTCACGCTGAAGTATCATAGCTCGAGAAACACTTTAAATTTTGTAATGAACTTTTGAAGATATATTCTCAATAGGTCGCACCGTCGTTTCATAGGAACGAAATATATTTTCGGAAGTTGTAAAGATATCTCCCCCACTTCAGTGTACATTTTTTTCGATAAAACCGGACACATTCACCATTAGATTCAGAGAAATGGAATACCTTCCTTGAGCTGATTCCTTTGTTTGTATAGGCTGAAGCAGCGTAGACCAAGAAACTTTGTTCTAGACAGGTTTTGATAAGAACGATTTTGTTTTGAACGCCAATTATGCTGTGTGCTGATAACTGGTTAAGTGAGCCGGCCGTAGAAACGGGAATAATGGTCTGACAATCACACTGAGAATTTTAAAACGACTCGTAGAACTAGATTTCTAACTTCGATTATAAGATGAGACTACACATCCATCAATGGAGAGGATGCATCATTCGATGATAATATACGCTTTTACAAAATGCCCTTACATAAACTCCCGAAGGACAGCTACATTTCAAGACGTAATCGATTTCAACTCAATGTAAGATCTAAATCAATCTCAACAACTTTTTGTCAGAATAGCAAACAGTCCTCGATTGCGTAATTGGAATCCAAGTGTAAACTGAGACGTTTCATATTATATTCGCAGAGCTGCCTCAATTTATAATTGGATGAGACATCTCATTGAGTAATCGAGTAATCTGGGCGTGATTATAAAATAGAACGTTTCATTTCATGATAGAGAAAGACGTCTCATTTCATAAACAAATGAGACGCCACACTTCATGATTGGATTGGACGTTTCGTTTTACGATCAAAGCTGTAGATGTATTGGTTCGAATCACTTCAGAGTTCGAAGTCACCTCGAGAATCAGCTATGCCAGAAATGGAGTTCTTGACCCGAAACTGATGGATTTAATAGCTAAACAACCAAACTTTTTAGTTTTGTTGACTATTTACATTTATTGACTTCTAGATCCTTTACTAGTGTATAACATTGGCAAAAATAACATTGCACATTTGCTTACCTCTTGCCGTTAGATACAGATCGCACTCGAGTCAGGGTTTGGAATACCAATGGAATTTTTCATATGGATAGAACAGTCTGGAAAACAGTGTTCGAAGTTGGCGCCATCGGCATTCTTCTAATCTGCTTGCCCTCGAAATTTGTAATTACATTATGAATTCTGAGGTCAAAGTTTGAAATAATTATTTGATTTGTTTTCAAATTTGGTTTAAGACAAAAAGTTCGATGAAAGGACGTCAAATCAACTATCTATAATTTAAAAAAAAATTTTAATATTCGCTTATTTTTACTTTTTGAAGATCTGATTTTGAAGCTATCGAAAAAATTAAGATGCGACCTTCCTGAAAAATATATAGAAGCCAAAAGGGTGTTCGGCAATCTTGTGCACAGAATGCATCTTTCTTAATTATTTGTGAAATTGGTGTTGCCGCGTGATAACCGGAAAAAATATACATGGGAGAAGAAATTTAAAGAAAAGCTCTATAAAGGCACGGCGCAAATCAAGTTAATCATAAAAAATGTCATATCCTGTCTATAAATTCTTGTCGAAGTGTCTTAGCAAATGTGCATTTATAAGGAGGCACCGATGATACTCTTCTTACGTCATCTAGTGGGTAACGATACTTATTTGTCATATGGGGATGTTGTACCCTTAAAAAAGTGTAAAAAGTGTCCACGATGCTTTTGATAAAGACATTGTGTTCAGTGGGTAAATCACGTGGGTCCGCAGTGCAGTATTATATTGGGATTCAGGGGGAAAATACACTATTACGAATGAGTGAACAGACACGACGATTTTCTGTATAGAAAGTTGTATGAATGGGAGCAAACGTGAACGCATAATGCTTGAACTGCAACACAAACTAAGCGATTACACGTGAATTGGAATATTTAATTGAGAATTGCAATCATCTAGCCCTGCCAGTTATCGCTGCAAATAATTCTCAATTATGAATTGTCTCCGAATCGCCATATTCATCAACATATTCCTTATATTAATAATACTAATATATGAAATTTTAGAGATTGTCGATAAGGATTTTCTTTCTTATCCTCTCTCTGCTTTGCTCTGAAATGTATGGAAAAAAAAACTCTATTTCCGTCGATTCGATTTACGTTGCGTATTTCGAGAACCTCCATGCCGTAAGGGAGACTGCCTGTATTGCAATCTAAGTTGGGTGAGAGCCCGTATACCTTGGCAATGTGAATGTTGAATTGAAATACGATTGTGATAAGATATTTGCTTATCAGCCGTTGAGAAATTCCAACTACTGTTGAAGAAATTGAAGTCTTATTGAATTGTTGAACTTTGTCTCGAGCGCTATCTAAGTTACAAATTTTATGCTACGACGGTGTCGAACAAGGCAGACACCTGCCGCTTATTCATCTGAGAATGTTTGGGTCCGTATAGCTTGACCATAAGAACTGTTCACATTGTCACAGTGACGTCATATATTATGGGAATTGCAGCAAGCACAATATTTCCCTGATCGTACGGATTTGTCAGTATATATTTGATGATCATTCTGTCGGTTATTCTGTCGGTCTATCATCACAGTGTCAAATCCCACTATGATAAAAAAATTGCTTTATCTTTATTAGTTATGGTGAGATAATTCTTTCAATTGAAATCCGATTGAGTTCAATTTATTGAATCGAATGCAGCCATATCATATGGCGGTTAAGATTTGATTGGTCTATCCGTTCTCAGTCCGATACATGGTAGTAGGTATTAACTTGAAATCGGGTAAAGACATGAACACATAACAATACAGCTTTACATTCCATCCCACCACGGATAATCGCCATGGTGGAAATAACTCTTGTTAGAAGGTGTATAAATACATTTGCTGTTCAACAAATAATCACTTCTGCACGATTGTTGCAATTGACATTTTCTGTTTGCCGTGCATAACGTCGTCGAAACAGAAATCAAGAGTTATTGGCTGTACGAAGTGTCGCCTGCACAACTTTGTTGGTTAATTATTTCAATGGTCACGTCACTTTTCTCCGAGTTGATAACTGGTTATTTTGGTATCTTGAAATTGGCGCGATGATCACGCTGCAGGTGTTCAATTCAAATAACAATTGAGTACAGCATCGTTTTCCTGATGTCTTTAAACTGCCGTCAATAAACACAACATGAACAATATGTGTAACTTCCTCAGGTTGATTCATTATTCTTATATTTTATTCATATATATCCAGTGAAGAAAGATGATGGGGGAGTAAAATATAAAAAATATGAGTTGGAATAAATGTTGAAAAGCATGAAAAAAAATGCTGAAAAGCCAGTTAATGGTATCAAATCACATTTATATACTGTTCTTTGGAAGTATCACTATTTGGGGCCATAATTAATTGATCGAGAATAGTAATAAATTCTGGGAAATGTTTGTTTTAATTGTTTATTTTTTGTAATAATGTTTGAAAAAAATTCACTTTAGCCTGAATCTCCATTAATTCTAATTCCTTCAAATCACGTTGGGTTCTATGATATTCAAATACATATATGAGAAGCCATAGCCTTCTTTACGGATATTTTTCAGAATGGAATTCACGATTAATTGACTAGTAATCAGCGTTATGGGAGATTAATTTAGACGTACACGCACATAGAAGCGGCATTGAACTGGATGAGATATTGCTTATTGGAGGAAAGTACAAATATTTAGATTTGAGAAAAATGTATCAACAGTGTGCTACTGAAAGCAATTTAAAAAATGAACTTCTCCATGATCTCCGAGTAATCTCATTGCTCGTTATTAATCTTTGGATGACAAAAGCATTGCTCTGTATGTTGGATTCCCGAGCCAATATATAGAATTTTAGCACCAACTACATCATAGAAGAGATCTTGATACTATTTATGAACAAAGATAGTGTTAACGAATTTTCTCATAGATTCCGGATAAGGGAAAAGGTTTACTAGAACTACCTTCAAAAATGAAATGAATCATTTTAAACTTCCAATCGCGCAATTTCATCTGATTCGCGGTTGATCCGAATTATGAATCAGGCTATATGAAGACCCTACATCGGCCCGTTTAGAGGCCGGTTAGATGTATATGTAAATTCAATATCCAGCATAAAATTGTCCATGGCTGTATGAGGAGCACATTTCTATTTTGGTAACTCTTGCAACGGTGATATGTGTCTTTTCATCTGCTTACAACGGGGCTGAAAGCGATGAAAGTGCGGGCATGCAAACCCCCGGCAATTGTACTATCTCACAGGTCTCCAGGGTATGGTAGAAATGGAAATCTCTAAATCTCTATCGTCGTCATACACATCCGTTTGACATGATACACATTGACGAACACACAGACGGGTACCTATGAGTACGCATACTTGCAATATTTCCATATACACTAATAAAACAAAGTACAGTACAGTACAGGACAGTACATTGGAGATGTCAAAATCTTTACTCAGCTGGTTTTTTCATTCTCAGAAAACAGCTATTGTTCGAAATGAAACCATCAGCGAATATTTGTATACAACCCGGTGTGGTTGAAATCGGTCCTCATAAGTTTTGGGTGAAACTTTTTGATAGCCAAACCACACTGAGAAAAAGGATTATTTATGGTTGATATTCTGATGGAGCAGAGATTGCCCTGAAAAAAATATTAAGTGTTTGCCACATATATAAACTGTTTAAATGTATGTGGGTTGTTACATTTCATATAATTGAGTATATTAACGCTCGTGGGATATTTCAAGAACATCACGAGGATTCGAACTACACGCTCGAAGCGAATGTTTTACCATTCCATGCAAATACTTTTGTATAAATGATTAATATACTGTTTTGGGTCGGATAATACATATCGAATGATATTACACCAGCGATTAAAATGCCATTGGAGGGCTCGCCCAATTCCATAATGCGTTACAATTGCTGGTTTGGAGATTCGAGAACTACACAACAGATCAGTTGATATCTTTCTGCCTTTTTATATCCATCCCCCATCACTTCTATCGACATTTATGCTTGATATGTATCAATCATGTAATCGACCGTCACAAATGCGTTCCAATTCAGATTATTGAAGTATTGGAACTCGAACACGTGGGAAAAGTGATTCGAGTTAACTTTTAGATGAAAATAAAATATTTTTCATACAGATTCACGTAATATTCATGGGTAAATCATTATCACGTATTCTGACTGTCGAATTTGTCTCTTTCGTCGATATTGCTCAGACATCTGTGACTTCTAGAGTGTTATTTACATGATGAATTGACATATCAATTGATGGTTTCAAATTTCGATTTCCAGATTGAGTGTATCCAGCCAATATTTTCGCTGAAATATCGCTTCGGGTGTTGGAGATTAAATATATATATATATGTATACGTACATGTGAACGTATATCAATGAATCAGTGACGTGAATGTGACGGATTAGAAATGGGATTGTGCGCAGGAGCACCCAGCATCACCTGTATAGTGCATTCAAAGCTTTGTTCACTCACCAAAGTCAATCGACGATAGCAAAACACTAGCTCACATCATGCACCGGGAGTGGACGAAACAAGAGGAAGAGAGAATGGGAGAAAGAGGAAGGGAGGAATGAAGAGGGTGGGAGAGAGCGTGAGTGCGGGCGCGGAACATCATAGAGGAGAGTGGACGTTGCACATAGAGGAATGGAGGAAGAGATAGAGATGGAGAGTAAATGCAAATCGGAATGTTGAGTATGCCAAGTGATTATCGTCGACGTTGGCTCGCATCACCCGGGCCATGCAAGTACAAGTGGGCCAAGCGTTTTCCCGCATCGAACTATACACATGCGAACGACTCTGCACGCGTATACATGGCAGTGAATACGGCACTGTAGGTAACAGACGCGAGGGTGGAAGAGCGTTGAAGGGAAGTAATATAAAGGGAAAGTGAAGCATCGGTGAACAAGGGAGACACAGGAGCGACGGGCACAGTGTCGAGGGATCGAAGAGAAAAGGAGACTGGGGCAACGATGAGGGTGTAGGTGTATACATAGATATGTATATATGATTTGCCATTTTCGTGCTCGACAACTTCAATTGTTCGTTAAATTTGTCCGCTAATAATTAGTGCTGTTCTGTCGATTTCCGTTGTTACGTTTCTCACGGGGAGTGAGCATGGACTCAGCATATATACAAGTTCTAGCGTTATTCTGCTGAGGGTCTTTTGTGAATTCTTCCAACGAGTTTTCCGTCTGAATAGAGTTCACAAATATTTTTTCATTTCAGCGTCGCTGCATTGTCTCATTTTTTCTCAATATTTCAAATTTACGAGAAATAATATGCTCTATAAAAACTCGCAGTTGTGTAAATTTTATCGTCTATGTTTTTCGAATGAAAACTAGTATTCCTGTGACGCCATATCCTCAATTCAAGATTTAACGAAGAGAAACTCACCTGAGGTTTATAAATTTTCATTCAAGATATCATTAATCACCATATACATTCAATTTGTTGCCGTTATTCTATATTTTGGGCATCAATTCACATTAGTTAATTGCTTGAATATTGATTGGAAATGAGGACTGAGTGAAACAGCAAATTATGATCAGAATTACAGGTGGGAAACATGGCTGATCAGGCCCTGGGAACCCCGTCATAAATTGCCCGGGGTGAAATATATAATTGTGTTTTTACATTTGGTTCCAGAGAATTGTATCCAGGTGATAAATTTACATAGGTACATTCCTAATAGAAAGTCACTATTACTTCTTCACCATTTGCATGACACTTTATGTGTCGATCGGTTCTGTATCAAGTTGTTGATAAAATTCATTTCCTTCATCATATGTTTTTACAGTTGCCTTTTTTTAGCTAATAACCGATCGACTTACACAACTTCATACATCACATGTGTATGTTATGAGAGGCTCTTGGGTGTGGTATTGGTAGCTATACCACCTCAATAGGAAGTTGGATGAGGAGATGAATGCGCTTTCCGTATTTCATAACTTTGTTAATATTTACAAGATTGTAAGTTCTTCAGCCGAGTTATTATTGAAACTTCGGATGGAGACAGATTCGAAGAGAACAACACTGTGCATAAAATTGAATTTTTCGGGGATAGATATTCACGATCAACAAGTAGCTATTCCATGCTGATCCTTCTGACTGATATCGTAATATGTAGTATTATGGTCAAAAATAAGATGCATCTCTATTCAACGCGACAATTCGATGGTTCCAGAATGTCACAGAGGATATCATTATTTTGGGAATTTTTTTTTTTTTTGAGACAATCTCCCATGAACGGTCACTTATGATGAAATTGGGCGGCGGTACCGTATGATAACTGAAACGAATTAATTTTTACATTCCAATCCGAAATTGTTTCTGCTTAATTGTCATAAAACTCGGGAAATTATGCAATGATGAAAACTGATATTCTCTTCATTGGAATAGTAAGATCTTGGTGACATGCAAGGTAATTTAAATCTCTTGGTTTATTGTTGGATGCGAACCACGTTTAGATGTTCGAGTCCGATTATTTGGAAGACATTTTATTGGAAGCGTGCTAAAATGCGAAGACGTTCACTCTCAGTCTAGTTGAGGTTGAATCTAGATGGCCTATAACGATTTGTCATTCCTCCGTCTATACAAAGTCGCTGAAAAGTTCCAAATTCCTCAGCGCCACTATTTTTGAGTTATCCCAGCCCCATTATGATAAATACTCCTTCGACCACATATTTTTGTTGACAAAAAATGAGTCAAAGTCATTTTTGATTCAAAATCATTTTTGATTCAAAACTAATACATCCATTCACATTGTGTAATGGAAAGTAAAAATGTGTGTAGTATCGAATCAAGGCGAAAATATTGCACTCATATATCTTTTATCGCCCTATCAGCTATAAATGTCGATGCACGCTATTCGAGTGTTAGAGAATAACATTTATTTACAATAGCACATGATGCAAAACTGATGGATTGCACCATTATAAAAAATTGGAAATTGTAGAACAATGAACTGCAGTGTCATTCCAAATAAAAGTTAACTTGGATATTGTCATAAGCTCTGACAATATAAAATCTATCAACTTGCTTTGATATGAATTAGCTTTTCATATATATAATATAATTAATATTACTGTACCAGCTGCAAGTGCTCGAAACGAAGCATCTTCAATCGGGCAAACAAAACCAATGAATATTTTTCAATGTCTTTCATACTCTCATAAGCCATTTAATTAAAATATTAGAGTTCGTGATTATCTCATTAGAATTATATTACATTTATGTCGATGATATTTCTAAGCATAGTATTATGTGTGAGTATATGCATATGATTCAAATATGATACCACATATTCTTTTAGTTCCTAAATAATACATGTAAAAAATATTGGGATCATACATAAATTGTATATTTGTGTGTGGAGCGTATGAAATGTCTTGGTAGTATGTATTGGAGATCCAAAATTTGAGATGTCTGATGACCTCGGTCATCGAACCAGCACCATTTATATACGAGTTCTGCTTTGCGCAACATAATTTCACACAAAATTATGTCATTTCGACATTGCCAAATTTTTTTCATTATTTGCAAACAAGATATTTGTTTGAGATTCATGTTATGAATGTGGATGTAAAAATACTAGGCTATATTGACCGATTTCCATTTTGTTCCTCACTTTGTAGCCTATATAGTTGACTACATGTTAGGATTCATTTTTTTTCTTCCAGATGAGGCATGCTTTGGGTTAGGGATTCTTCATAAAAATATGTAGAGACAATGAAATATTGAAATAAAACTGGGAAATGAAAAATATAATGTATCAAAAAATACAGTGTGGGGCAAAAAAAAGGCTGCCTGTTTTATTCAAGTGTTCATACATTATATTGTGTTCACTCATGAAATATTACAGTGGTCAGGAATGAGGGATGAAGAGATGGCGGGATAGACACCAGGAGTGAGTGGATGCATATATACATACAAACATACAGTATGAGGGGCAGAGGGAGATTATTTGAGATGCGTAGAAATATATAGGGGAGAATACCCACCAGGTCCGTGTGCGACGTGGTTTTTGCCACGTTGTGATGGGGATGGTGAGCGACGTAATGAATATATTTGCATATCTGGGCCGTTACCGAAGTGTTACCGGTATATACACAACGTAGGTACAGTGCTGCTTGGCTGCCAAATATTCATGCATCTCGCCTGGGGCGAACCATCGCATACCGCCTCGTTGCTCGCGCGCATACAACTACTACGTACTATATGCATACACCTATATATCTTTTGGTCATGCATATAACACGAGCGGCAACACAGAGAATCGTCGATTAGTTTGCCAACTTTGGCACGCGGACATACCACTGGTCGCTGCCATGCTACACCGACTTTACTTATGCTCATCTACATTTTCTAACTGTTATGTATTTTTTTTTGTCTTACATTTACAGATCAGCTTTTTTTTGCCTCGGGATATCTGTTTATTATATTTGTACAATTACTTCCAAGCACGAACATCTCATGGGGAATTCCCCATATACCCACTAAAACTCAGCTCACAATATTTATTTGTCTCCACAGTACTTCTTTCTAGCTGTGAAATATTCATCTGAGTTTCCTATATGCCCATTGTCTTAATCATGGGTCATATAAAATGATCCAAAATTTTTGGTATGGGGGCGCTATTACGGTCCCTCTATTGTAGATTAAATGGTGGCTCGGAAAAAGAATTTTCATGTGATCCTACATGAGCATTCTTCTTTTTCTGAATACAATTTTGTATAAACTCACCCGATTGTGATCAATGTAGGTTGAATTATGTACATTTCATTTCACTCAGGAAACCTTTGGTATAACCTCGGAAGTAGACGGATCTATTCTCCCACACATGCAGTTTACGGATATAGTTAGCGCTCATTTCGACAGAACACGATTCGCGTGATCACATAGAAATTTTCACACATGTTGGAGTTATATTTGTATGACTTTAAAAATTCATTACAAATTATATTTCTTCACAAACGAGGTGTATAATATCAACTTCAGAAAAAGATGAACTACGCAACGAGTGCATAGGATATTATTCGCCAGTTGAATAAATTACAAATAGTGTTTAGAATGACCTTGCAGTTGGAAAGTACATGAAGACGAAATGATTACCAGGGCCATGTTGTAAAGAATGCAGTCATTTGTTGAATGTGTCATCCTTATTTATACCGACTCTATCCGGATACAAACAACGTTCTTTGGCAGCGCTGACATGGAAACAGCCCGAGTAGTTCTCATTACAGGAAGTGCCTTCGATTCCATCGGAAACAAATACATCCGCGCCAATATGATTTTTTCCACTGAATACACATCAGGATAATTCTATTCAATGAGACTTATATACGGATTAGTTCTGAGCCTGGTGGGGAAGGGGCGTCATGTCGGAGTGAATTGGAATTGACAGTAATCACCATCGAGTGAAACCCTGTCGGTGGTATCGCGCTGCTGAGCTATCTAAGTATCTGCGTATCGTGATCGATGTACTGTCTTTCTTCGTTCTGTTAATAACAACACTCTCCAATTCCATTTACTCCGCTGAGCGCCTATCGGTATTTTCTGAATGAACAATAAACCGCAATGATTAATAGTTTTAGTTTTCTAGTCGATATGTGAAGGATCTCAAGGGTTGGTCGGGTCTGGCTGAGCATGGGGGCAAGTTGGTCGATTGTAACATCTCCGAAACTGAGTATCACGCGGCAGTGCTTTGAATGACGAAATAAGTAGGTCGAGGGAGAGAACACATTATGTAACCGCTCATTGCTGTATGGCAATCAGGCGAAGTTTGCCGAAGATCTGTGAAAATTATCATCAAAATGAAGAGAAAAAAGTTGTTTATTATTCGTCTCCTGGACTCGTAAGAGAGCATCCATTTATGCTTAACTATACTGACTTTACAGTTTCAGTATTTTTTTTACACTTTCGATTACACATGAGATGCTCCACTCTATCAGTGTAACAAGAGCTTGCGTAAATTGTGGCCCCCACTTTGTGACCGTTTTCAATGCTTTTCAATGCTCTCTTATGGCAGAGAGTCACAAAGTGGGGGTACAGTCTACGCACGATCTGACTACACAGCACTCTATTCATCTATGAATGTCGACAAAGCTCGGCGTATAACATTGGGAATTTTTAACTGGACCTATTGTACATTCTTCAGCCATCTATAAGCTGATTTCCGGATCTATCGGCTTATGAATACATCTAGACTCGATTCAGTTGGACCAACCCTCTGGCAGAACGATGATACCTGTCCCTGTATGATTAGAATCTACATACATTCTTTTGATTGTTATGCCCTCACGCAGGACTTCTCACATAAAAATCTGCTAACATATGTACATTATATCTAGCGGAAATGATGACAACACTATTGGATTTTTCGGCTCGATTTTCTGAAGAGCAATATCATCATTTCAGATGCATGAGCGAGGGCGTAAGGAAATATTGAATTTTAATGGGTGGGGATAGACGTATATTTATGAGGTGACGTGAAGAAAATAACCTCGTGACGTCTATTCTATATTCAGAAAAACCACTTTTTTGGTTAATTCCCTAGAAATTTTTTTTAATATTTACAAAATTCATACATGTAAATTTTTTAATTCTCTATATGTGCTCACTCTTTATTTCTCTCCCATCGATATTTTGTTGATTTATATCAAAATTCCAAGAATTTTCGAGAGGTCGCTGCTCTGACAATCATGTAATATTTATTGTGACAGACTCAAAGGACTTGATATTCACATTTTCATATGCTGTTTCATCCGTTGGATTTTTGCGGCGCTTATTACAGCTCTCAAACATTGCTAAGCATCAAATTATGGCGAAAAAATGTTAGTTGAATAAAATAATTTCAATTTAATTTCAATTTCTCTTCTTAGGATAAATAGCTACATAGAATTTTCTGAATATTAACAAGTGACTGCAATAGTATTCTTTCTCATGAACAGTTTTTTTTCCTTATCACACGAAATTGGGCATACTGATATTCATTGATTCGATCACAAGCATCCATCTGTCTACAAAAGCAATGTATTTTATGTCAATTTCCAACAATTAACTTCTTCAAAACATGGACGGCGAACCTACATCGAGATTCTAATAGTAAATTCTTTGAGGAGGAATCTACACATAAAAAATTTCGGATCCTCAAATCGAAAATTGTTGTGACACCCATACATCCTTACAGCTAAAAGCAAGATCCCTAGTGGTTTATCGCTTGTTGCTTCATGATGACGAAAATTTGTGAGTGTTTCGCGGTCAATACATGTTTAAGTACACTTAATAAAATTGATTGCAATGACCTTTAATTTCTTCGCACGGCTTCCTAGAAAGAGGTGGCATCATTTGGTTCTAAAAGCGAGATTCATAGTAGTTCATGACTCAGTACTTCATGGTACAGAGTATTTTCACATGTTGTGTAATTAATGGATCTACACTAGACTGGGCCAAAAGAGAAATGGACCAATTTGCTTTCGAAGGGCACATTAATAATATTGTTGCAACTGACGGGGAAATACTTTTTTCAGCCTGGAATGTTGCGATTTCTCTTCAGGAAGTTGAGCTGAAAATCCAATACGTTTGTCACCATTTTCGCTAGATATGATTTCCATCTATTAGCAGAGATCTATGTATGGAAGCACTTTCCGAAAGTATAATCTGTGGAGAGATGTGCGTAGACTCTTATCATAAAGAAACATGTATCATTTATTCGTCGAAGGGTTGGTTCAATCGAATCGAGTCTAGGTGAATTCAAGAGCCGATAGAATAGCCAAAAAATATGACGTAATTTGTCTGAGATATCCGTACGAGAATGCGAGAGAACAGTCGTTACACACCCAGTTTCGGCGGGCAGTTAGATAGATGCATGTTGGGGGGAGGGCTTAAGAATTGCGAATAAATCCAGAAAAAAGCTGATAATTATCTAATAACTTCAATGAGTAAATTTGAATGTTATATGCCCAGCTTTGCCAATATCATTCATGAGCCAGGTTGAGCAACTCGGGCCTAACTCGCTTTATGAAAATAACTTCTCAACTAGGATTTTAGCAGTCTTCGTTTTGGCAGACGTTCCGAAGGAAGTGAAATTATGCGAGCGATGGTATGAGTTTCAAGTGAGCTAGATTTACTCTCCAGAAATTATAATAGATTAAGTAAAAAATTGCTCGAATAGCTCAGCCTTACTTAAATATATCACGACGGTTTTCATGAGTACAGAGTTTCAAACAACGAAAATTAATAGAAAAGTTTTCGTGGACAAAAGTTCAATGGAATATTTTTAGATGTTTCGGAATTTTTTCCCAATATATATCACCATGGGACACATAAATTCATGATGATTTTCCAAATTCATATACGATAAGAGAACTTCATTATTGATAAAAATATGGAAATGTGTATTAGCAGGGTAATTTTTTGTGGGGGAAAACTAAAAGATCGTTCGAAAGGGTTCAATACATGGAAACTTTTGGATGTTAACTCGCTTTGAAACAAAATACAGTAAAACTGGTGCAATGCTCCGAGCAATTCACTTTGATGGTAGGAAAAATTGCGATTTAATTTTTATTTCGGAACAAGGTTGATTCAGGCACCTGGTGCTGTTGAAACAGCAATTTATGTACAGACTAACTCATGTGTTCCACTATTACCAAGAGACAATGAGAGCCCGGGGTATAAATGGTTATAAAATACGTGAACCTTTTTCGAATTCAAAAACTTGGATAATTGTCGGGGACACGTCTGCTACGGCAAAATCGAGCCGACCGCATCAGCCTTTGTGGTTGGGCTCTCTAGCCGGCGGCAGCGTGGGTGACGACGACGACCATATCGTCACACTCCCTTTTGCTTTCCCTCTTTCGTTTTTCACAAGCCCCGTCATTGCACCCTAACTCTTCTTTTCCCCTTCGCATGGACCCGGTATTCTCGACAAGTCTACATATTCGTTTTACAACGAGCTGCTCACGGAACTTGCGTGACTCTGAAAGTCAGCATATTTTAGAGGGCATACCGTAACATTGTATTGAAAATATCATTCACCACTAAGTGTCCATGTGAGTTTGTGCGCGTGCAAGAACGAAACAATTGTGAAGCATTGCCAATCACACAACATTTACACTCTTTTTTTCTCTGTATTGCGGAAATTCAATGAACAATTTGGGATCGTGAATTGTATTTTTTTCCTCGGTTTAATCAAGTTAGAATGCTTTCGAGGTCATCTACGTATGAATTCGATCACATAACCAGCATAAATTCCACTGTAACCCTATTCATTAAAGCTCATTTGCTGATAGAAGGACTTATTTAGGTCAAATATGGTATAAAAAGGGTTACCAAATGGTGCAGTTGTGGTTCAGACTGAACAAATACTTTATAACAGTAACGTAATTTCATTCGACGAATTATGGCAGTGTCAGGGTCATTTGAAATGCATTGATTATGCTAATCACAAAAGTATGAAATCAAAATTAAAGACCAGGTTATGCCTTCAATGAAAGTTGCAAAAATAGACGATTAATCAGGAATCAACGTGATGTAAGCTCGAACAATGTAATTACGAACGTTATTGGATGTATATATACGGTTAAGTGCTACAAAGAATGAATCGAAAATAAATTGAATCACGATGAGAAACCATTTTTGCGCATATGTGACGTCACTAGCCTTTCCGAATGAGATTCCGTGGATGCTTATATGGAACGACGCAATATTGGATTTGTTCGAAATTGATTGGTTTGAAACAACAAAACAGTTTGTGTGATTCAACATTTCGAAACTGTTCATAGATTAACGAAGTGTAACGGTCGATGAAATTCATTACCATGAAAACAATGTTGGAAATATTTTTCAATCAAATGAATTACAAAATGGAAATAGTTTATTTCGCAGGATCGAAAGAGGAAATGAGTTTTAGATCGTTTGTTGAGTTCGAGTAAAATGATGTTATATAAATAACTGGTTATAAACGATAAATGTGATCTATAACGTTTTATCAATATTTAATGAGTATTAATCAACCCCAAGAATATACTTGGAGGATGTCGTGTACTGCTCCTCATGCTATAAACATACGATCCATTGGTTATGAAGTAGTATTGGGGTGAAAAGAGTAGAGGGTTCTAGTGTAGTACCCAAGTTCACGAGGAATTCCAGTTTCATTCTCAACTTGATGTATGAACATAGCACAAGAGTTTCCAATACATTTCAACCGCGTACCATGGTTTCAAAATGTTAATTTGCTACATCTTTGCAGTATTGGTTACTTCGAGAATAAGCCAATCTCTTAGTACATACTAGCCGTCCCAACATCTAATTTCCCTTACAAATCATGGCGTATACTCAGTTAATTCAGTTGTGCATGATTACTTCAATGGCGATTCAATATTTGATAAAATAAACAAAACTTGAAGATATATTTTCAATCGGGACGAATATCGCTGTGGCCAGTAGTGGAGAAGAAGAATTTTTTTTTTTTTCAAAATGGTAGCTTTTCGAAAAAAATTGTTTTTGACCGTTTTTTTTTTTTCGCGATTTGAATTTTGTAAAAATAGTAAAAGTGGTCATTTTGTGCTAATCGGGGTAGGGAGAACAGAGAGGTATGTGATGGGGTCCATGTTAAATGTGAATTCAATCGATGAATAGAAGTTGAGATATCGTGTCAATCAGTTTGAAAATAGTGGTTTCGAGTAAAACGCGTTTGAAGTTTGGGAGTAGTTATCTCGTCGTTGGAATGACTGTAACTCCGGAAATATTTTGAATTCAGAAATTTTCTATCTAGTACATTTTCTGAAAGATTCAAACTCCAAGAATATGCGAAACAAAAAAAATATTTTTTTTGAAATTTCGAAAGTAAAATATCCTCTTAGAACCATGAGCCCACCAAATTTTGTGGTTTTCTCTGGTGTTTAGATGAGAATTCTTGACCCAAAAAGTAACTAATAACTTAAATGAGTACACTAGTTTTCAATTGGGTCACAGGTTTTCGGACACTGCGTGATTGACTGATCGCAACAGCCGACAATATTAGTGAAACGCTGGTCATGAAGTAATGAGAAAATAGTTTAGTAGAAAATTGAGAATAATGAAAATTCAATGAGAGAGATACTGAAATATCGTTCATTGACACTGTATTTCTTCCCCATTAAATCGTTTCATACATGATGAATTTTCTCGTGCATGTCCGCAAACGTTTCTTACACTGATTTTGCATAATTGACAAAAAGTTATGAATAAGAGAAATAGTATAAAAATAAGAGAAATCTCGAATAATATTTATGCTTCGGAAAGTTTTTTTCTTTTTTCTTCTAGAAATGTTTGAGGTGTACTCCTGTCTGCTGGACGATCTGTTTTGACTGTCATATATGTATTGAACCTAAAAAAAATTGACGAGTAGTCTCATCATGAGAAAGGATCTCCCTCATAGGAGTTTTGTAGCATTGCAGAGCTAGATGGGAGAACATCATACCTTCAGTTCTACAATCAGCTACCGGAATCTATTTTCGTTGATTTATTCTGAAAATATGCAAACAGTACAAAAAATGTTTTAAGTCCTTTATGGGCGGCTGATCAATTCAAAGATGATAAAAGCAATTATTAGATTTGAGTGGAATATAACAACAACGCAAATGAAGAAATCTCTCATGACCAACATGAATTGGCTGTTCATAGCATCTTGCTAGCGAGTCCGTATTTTGTTTCGACCTGAAGAACTTCCGAAAGATATATCAGAGGAATTGACATGTTGACTGAATCATTAATGATAGCAAGTGAATATACAACCTACGACAATAATTTAATTTTTCACAGTGAGATTATATTAAGCTGGATCAGCGCCACAGGTTCAACGATTTTTTTTGCCTCATATCTCATTACGGATGCATCGCACTGGCATTCGAAGAATATAACGGCATGAGAACGTCGAAGGACTGATATATACATAGAGATATGTATAAGATGTTAGCAACCGAGTTGATAGCATATCTGTGGCGATGGTGGAAAAAGTATTGTCACATACGCAAACGTAAAATCAAAGCACGGCGCGAATGTTATTTTAGAAGAGGCGATCCTACACACGACCAAATCCCATGAGCGAGAGACGTTCAATTTCCGGGCGCCTGTCATGAAATTTCATTTTCTTATTCTATACTTTTTTGTGTACACAGAAGAGTTTTCAACACTATCACATGTATTTACATACGCACATATCCATATATTTGACGGTGGCCATTTTGAAACTTCATTCATAAGATTCAATCAGCCAAGAAATCTGTTAACAGCATTGTAAAATCGACTGATCCTTTCAGAATGCAAAAAAAAAAAGTGATCCGCTCTTTATTCTTACTATTAAAGACATTGTAGTTACACTCAAAATATTTCAATAGATTAGAAAATTGAGTACATCGAGAGACATAAGAAATGAAATATTTTGACGTTTAGGCAGAAAATGTCCGCGTTTACTCTGATTTATATTGTACACATTAACATTCATAATGGGAATACTTTCACAATTATTTTCTCATAATTCACAAACAAACAAAATTCAACACGTCGTTCGACCACTATACTTCTCATCCTCTACTTGATCTAAGTATCAATATAACATTGGAATTTTTCATGAGAATCGATCATTAAAGTTTTTATTGATATTTCTTCACAGCAGTCACTACAATATGAGTGATCACAATAATGTTTAGGAGTGACCTGATTCATATGATTGAATGAGGGAGGGGGATAAATAGACGAAGCATGAATAGGAATTTCAGTAGTAAATCATAGTGATTGTTGTGATAATCTCATGGTATAATTTGTTGGCAGTTTTGACACGGGTCGTGATTTTTTTGTATATACACTTATGCATATATACTTCCTCCTATCCCAACAGTCATGGAGCACAAACTTGCCACACACTATACGTTGTGCACCACGATATTGTGACGTGGGTAAACGATTCGCGTATAAATCATCGACGTGTCGGAATAAATTCGGTAAATCTGTTATTCCACAAGTTTCACAATCTTCAATGAACAACTGAGCGTATGCTGGACGATATTTGCGACTCACGTACACAATACATGTATGTATATTTTTTTCTAAGTCACGAAGAATGCCAAGCACTCGAATCAGGCGCCCTCCAAGCTGTCATTCCACCCTTATGTTATATATATAGCTCTATTGACTCTCTCAATCGAACTTTATACACAAGCGTTAAAGTATTTGCCCTTCCACTCAATGTAATTCACCACTTTGTACACTTGATTGGATCAAGTATTTATTATTAACTTGCATTCTATTGTTATCCATAAAAGATTTTTCAATCTTCGTATAATTTTTATTCGTTATTGTGTTTTGACAATTTCTATGAGAGTGTATGCTCAGATAACTGTTTTGGTCCAACTATTAATCTTACGAGTCAAATGATTTTGCAGGATAACTAATTACGAAGGCTGACAGCCAATTTCACTTCTATTAATTAATTAATAATTAATAATATTACAAGTATAACCGATAATTCTGGAACGAATAATGGTGTTTCGACATTATTCTTAGAAAGAAAAACTGTGGCGTTCGCTGAAGCAACATTAGAGGAGAGAAAAATCGATTGAACGGTTGGAAATACTTCTTGTTAGTTCTGTATTTTCCATTTGTGTCATTTCAACTACATTCAAACTATTTTATTCATGATGGATTGACAATTATTCAGATATTTTGGTGGATTGTCTATTAGTAGAGGTTGGAGTAACACATCAGTGTAGATACGATGTCGGGTATGTTCTTGTCTCCGCGCGATTATATAAACGGGAAGAGGGTGGACGACGACGGTACCTAGCTTGCCACAATTTCGATAGTGAATTATTCAGGGATCGCCCAAAGGGTGCTGCAGGCTGATTTAAATCGACCGTCTCGCTTCTTCCCTCCAGGCTTTTACTTGGCGCGTCGTGCGCGCGTTCAACTCGGGACCCCGTGGCCCGAGGCTTTTCCGCCCTATATTTCAATCAGTGCTTCTGACAGGGCGAGAGAGTGAGCGGTTCCCAACGGAGAGGAATGAGTGTGAGCGAAAGAGAGGTGAAACCCCCATATTCCTTCTCGCAGCTAAATTAATCGACCTTTAAGCACGAAAAATTCAATTCGAACCTGTAACAGCCCTCTCTCGTATCATCGTTTAATATTTCACAATCCTTCTTCTCACCCGTCTATTCTCTACTCGCATATGAAGAGGAGACGAAAAAGAGTCTGATGAAAAAACAGCGTACGATAAATTAGTGGATGTCCCTTCGTGAAGGAAATAATCACGTAGTTATATGAAACATCTAGACCTGATGAAAAAGACGGAGATTGGAGTTTTTTTGCTGTAAACTTTGTAGTGTCATGTACTTGTTGACGATTTCTCCACTATCAACCCAAATGGAAATACTATAAACTACAGTGTTACATATACTATAGGTTTGTTGTTTCCGGTTTGAATACGGTGCAGATAAAACTTGGTGGTTTATCGACAAATCTGTCCTCATTGCTATCACGTGATAGCATTGAATCATATCACGAGTCTCCGAAGTGATTACGAATCGTCCTAATACCTTTATTCATCATTATGTCAGTACATTGATTTTTCTACATTACGGAATTTTCGTTCAAATCTTCATTTGATTCTGTCTAATTTCCGATTGATATTCTCATTTTCAATAGAGTGAATTGAGTTTGCCATCTTGTGATTTAAAACTTTCAGTTTGTATTGAGGAAGTTGATGGAAGAAATCGCTTACTTTTCAATTATTCAATTCTACTTATAGTTCCATTCGTTTTGAAAAATCACGAACCAAAGTGTTTATCATTTTGGATACGTCAAAATCTGAAACAGGAAGGCTTACCTTGATATAAATCGACCAACAACTAAACGGTCTGTTGCATTCATAACTTGTGAGTGGTGTATATAAAGTTAGTTCGATGCTACTGAATGCAATATTCAGTTCAATGCGGCTTACCAACATCAATAATCAATGCCTACATCAGTAAGCGCAATCGAATTAATGAATATAATCAAACAATGCATGAAATGGCATAAATAATTTGCTGTAAATATTTCGCAAAATATCGCCAATTGTGATATGAATTGATGCGAAGGAAAACGAATTTGTCTACGAGGTTTCGATATTTTCTCATCAATAATAATCGCAATCCATACATTCATACGCCTTCTCTATTCTCAAGTCAACTTCACACTAGATTCCTGTTATATTTTCAACGCTAAGTCAATGGATCTCGGAGGTGAGAGAAACCTGGATAAATTCACAAGTAAAAACTGCGCGGTCGATGGGATTCTGTCTCTATAGGGCTGTGTTGCATTACGATATTCTGCAAATGCGAGTGTGAGTCGCTTTTTTTTTGATGATGGTGAATCCTCCAAGCTCTCCCTACACAATTTTTTCGTCTTTTTTTTCGTATAATTTTTGTAAATTGGTCCCATATGTATGAGCGAGTTGGCTGAATCCACAACGAGACGGCGCACCAAATAGCATACATATTTTTTTTTTTTACATTAGTCCACAACGTGCCGTATGGAATCCTCCCCATGTTTTTTCGATTTTTTTCTTCTTATTGCTTCTTCTGGTTCTCGTCTTATTTTCTTCCACCATGTGTCCACATTTCTCTCAACGCATCGTTTTCATCTTCTCTTACTGCTATTCCAGCTTTTTTTTTCTCATTCCATCGCTTATTCCTTCCCAATTTCTCGCACTCTCTCTTATATCCCGACACGCATACACATAGATCGCTCCGAATAGTTTCTTCGCAATGGGGAATTTTGAGGCAGCCCTCTGACGGAATAAAAGTGTTTTATGATCGCGAGCGTTATGGAATCGTCGGTTCTTATATGTGCCCGCAAAATAATGTCTTGCTCGCGAGCGAAACACACGTTAGTGTGGAAAAAAGGGAAAAAAAACAACGGGGAAAAAAACGAGGGGTTGTGTGTCGACTATTATATGTGCAGGGGTGTTTGAAATTGGAAACGACAGAGAGAGTGAGCTTTCATGCATTCATTTGGCGCCAGGAAAAATTAATTAACAAGCAGTATTCTGGTGTAAAAATGAATCGATATCATGATTGTCGAAATGCCTAGTAACGAAAATAGATACGAACGAAAAATCATGCAAGATTTCACACGGAATTTTTGTTTGATCTTTTCTACATCCATATCCTACGACAATCCATTGGTCAATACAAATTATTCATTGTATGTACACGCGCGTCTTCAATCAGACATATGCATATATATACTCCCCATATGCATGAATATACAAGGATACACATGGATATACTGATAAATTCGCTTTAGCAAACAAGGGGTGATGTTATACCATATGCGAATTGGGTAACGTGAGTGTATTCATATATATGGCACTCGCAACTGTCGCATACAACTATATAAACCATCATGAGTAGACCAAAAGTGGAAAATATATGTTAAAACTGTGTTATATATGTATACATGAATTTGATATACATAAAACATGTGTATATGTAGAGGTATAACAGCTGTCTTGTTTTATAAACATACCCATCGAAACAAACAATTAATTCAGCTTTTTTCAATGATATTCTTCATCATTCCTCCTTTATTTTAGTTTGCAAAATAAATACAGAGGAGAGTGGAATTTTGTGAAAATTGGAGCTTCTATAAAACGAGATGAATGATGCTTTTTTTTTATCTTTGCTGAAAAGCCTGTTCTACCGTGCAGCTCACTCGTACACATTATGTAGTATAGAGGCAATGAATTGCTTTAAAAGGAATTTCTAAACTTCCAATATTTCGCCAATCACCGAGGAATTCTGTTGGGTATCTATGTATATATCCGTACAGAGAGCGTTCCGTTTTCTTTGACGTAAACATCGACAGTACGACGCATTGGAATCTGAGAGTGCGCTGGGTTGCACAGCAGTTAATTCGTATCGATTCGTATAGCGTCGACGATACATATATCTGTATATAGCTTGAATGAAGGAATCGAAGATGGATGTGATTCTATACTATGCAAAAAATAATCTTTCATTCCATTGATTTCAAACTGACTTTGTTATTAGTATTTCCTATTTCTGACATCATCAGAAATAGAAGAATGTGGACTAATTTCAATAATGTCTGACAAGATGGGAACAATAAAAATTATCATCACCAAATTTCAATTTCTTTTCCACTATCAATTATACACATAGATGAATTGGGTACATACAGACGTGGAATTTTGTCAGTGTGGTAGCTGCCATATTTGAATTAACAAAAAAATGCAGTTGAATTTGAACTAGCCGATCAGCGGCAGCGTTATTTGGCTGAATCCATCAATATTGAACGAAGAAAACGAGAAAGGATCAACAACCGAGATGATATCAAGGTCACATCTTGATGATGATGATGATGATCTACATTAAATGCATTTTTCAAACCCATTACAATGTGTCACATCCTACTGGAATTGTTTCTAAATGTCATGTTCCTCTGGCCTTCCAAAATGTAAAAATCAAACATGAATTTGCGTCCACTTCTCAATATGACGAGAAGAAAAAAAAGATTACTTCATTGAGTCGACTATACGATCTTTGTAAGTGCTCGGGAAAAGACCATTTTTATTTGAGAAAAGAGCGCCATGCATTCGTATATGTATAGATATGTGAATGGCGGCAAGGGGCTGTCTCACGGGATGACAGTTATATGGATACATATGATTACATATATATATATATATATATACGTATACGTTGGCTTGAAGCGAAGCTCTTGGTTCCTCATTCAACTTATTTTTTGACTTTTATTTTCGACTGGGTACCGTCTTCAAAATATATTTATCTCAATAGCTTATGCTTTCACCACTTTTTTCGATATCACCATACACACCCGAGCGACAATAATTTTTTTGTAATACATATAAAGGATATTGCATTAGAAAAATTGGAAGAAAAATGAAAAAAGGATATACGGAGAAATATAATTTTCAATTCCATATTTATTTTCAAAAGTAGAATGTATTATGTATGGCAGGTATACTTTAGGCATACATATGAAAATGATAGCTGTACTATATAGATATACAGGAAATGTGGTTTGATAAACCATTAATAATGGTGTCGATGGTGAAAATTGGAAACCCAAGAGCCACAGTAAATAACGACGACGTCTAATGTTGCATGAATGCGATAAGCCCATGAGCTTTTCGACACGTATATATAAAATACATATATGAAAACGGGGTGAAGAAAAGTCACACACAAGAGGGTGGTTATATATAGTTAGTGGTTGCCTCTTATCCAATATTATGTAGGTATCTCTATGTATACAATATACATATATTCAACCCCATCATATTCAACAAAGCATCATTGACCCGTAATGTAAAATAAATATAGTTGGCAATAAGTCTCTGCTATATTTCAATTGTGCACTCAATGATGCATTATTTATTGACTAGTTATCCTATATAATATACTCATAGCTGGGGAAATACATCGTATAAATATAGGGAATTCCATGCTGTAGCATCAAACCCTTCACCCTCAAATTACCCATATTTTTTTTTAATTTCTCCACTATTTTCCTTGAGTATGAAACTTCGTTCACCCGGTTGAATCTACATTTACCCCAATGAATATCTTTTGATTCTCTTGAATCATGGAAGGTTGGAGATATCCAATTGGCTGTGCAAATTGATCCTCATTATATTTCGTTTCAAGTAAGTCCCCGATTATTTCGGATAATTTTATTTTTTAGGGAGAGAATGAAATGGAAATTTTACAAATGGTATTATCATTTTTTTTCAAACTTGATTTTTCAGGCTTTTTGAATCTTATAGAATTTCATCAATCTGATAATTTCTCACAATTGTAAAATTCATATTGTTGTCAATGCATATGGTGGTTATATTCGGTTGTATACACTATTCGCATAAAATGACATTTCATTCGTGATGATCACCATTCTGGAAACGTTCACATCGTCAATTATTTTCATTGGTAAGCGGATCGCGTTCTATGTGCGTCACCTTGTTCCTATTATTCCGAGTTTGGCTCATCATGATGTGGATAATATCATTGATTTGAAAAATGTCGAGTAGTTTCTTCTAAAGTAATACACAATCATCGACCATGAATTGATTTTCTTTTTGAATTTTACATTGTCGAAAACTCTTTTTTTATCTCATTTCTACAAAACTCATTTGTTCAATTTGTTAAATAAAGTTTGGATTCCGCACTAATAAGATATTATCCTAACGTTGGCCGCGTTGGGTTTAAGCGGTTCAGCGATTTCGTGGAAGGCGCAAACGGTGGAGAGTAATAGAGAGGGTGACGACATATTTGCATAAAAATGGCGCAAGACTCATCGTGCAGCGAAATTAATGAATATTTTAATTAAAATTCTGGCAGCCTTCATGCGTCTTGGGCAGAAGAATAACAAAAAAAAGGGATAAAAAATTCTCTTTCTCTATTCAGATTCATTACGTTCTTGTGACAATATTTTTGGTTGTTTTGAATGAAAAGATACATATTTCATTGACGAGATGACAAAGCAGTCACGATGGAATGAAAAAAATAATTCTACCAATATACGAACACTTGTAGTGTATAAAATGTGATGAGCTCTGGGTCGCCGAAAAATGAAATATTTTAATAGGAAGGATGATTTAATGGATACGAGATATTTGGAGACGGTTGCATAAATGAACGATCATCTGAGAATGGTATATGTGATGAACAGCCCAAATAGATAATTTGCACGAAAAACTATGTGTGAATGATATCAGCCCGTTTTCATCACGTTCTATAGATGTCGCTGAAACCAACGCGCCTATGCGGCCACAATTTCTTCTCATTCTAATGATTTTCTAATACTTCGATTTCCGAACTTTTTGATGATGTAATTTTATCAGAAATGATAATATATTCGCACTGATTTGATATAAACTATGATGATGATGATGATGATGACGATGAAGGACGAGTAATGAAAAACAGGGCTGATCTCTAATGATTTTATAGCACTAATGTACTCGGTGATTTGTCACTGGACGAAAGAGACAGGTTGATGATGAGATTGCTCCTTTATACCGAATTTGATGCGCTCCCATTGGTTGTACAGGTCAGGCGTGCGTTGACGCATGACCAAAGGGCTTAATTTATATGCCGTAACACTAAATTCGCACTTCTGCAAGGTCAGAGTGTGTTAGTGTACAGCACACATCGATCAGCTCAGTTGTTTGATATCTCTTGAAGTGGTTGAGTAGTCAGCGAGGCGCTACTACTGAATGAATACTTTCTTTCATTTTCTTTTTTTTCATTTCAGAATGTTCAGTTTCTCGCATGATCACTGAGCATATGTATGTGTGTTATTTTTATGAATCCCGAAAATGTCGCATTCATATTGACGCTTATTAACTTATTTATGGACTATGATACTTTGTACGGAAAAATATACTTCATTTCTTGAAGTTGTGGCAGAGCACAGAACCCACCCAAATGTGATTATTTTGAGGAAAGGGAGTTTTGAATGTATACTTTCTCACTAATAAATTTATTTACCACTTAGACGAAACCCGCAAGTTATTTTTATTTCTCAGTGAGTATCTGCATCCAGATTTGAGGTTTAACGAGATTTAAGTGATTCATGAAATTTTCCAAATTTCATTCAAGTATCAATTAAGAGTTTGTGTCTCTTATCTGCGTTTATCACAGTTCGTGTTATTATTCTGCTTCATCCCTTAACATATGGAACCACAAAAGCGATGTGAGTATTCCTGACCTATCACTAATTTAAATACAATTGAATCGTCCACCTAGAAATGTATAGAATTATTCGAAAATTATGAGGTCGTGAATCGGTGTCAGAATTGTCACAATTAATGGAATGTGGCGAGTCACTTAACGGATAGGAGAAAAGTATGAGCAAAAATAACGAGACGAACAAGGGCGATGTTGAAGAACAAATCGGTTGGAGCTAGCATTGAATTGGGAGTATACTCACGAACAGGGTAATATTCAGAGCGTTACATAGTCTCATAGACACCTCGTATATCTCTGTATATAGAGTTCTTCGGTTTGATCATTTCTGATTCATCATCAACACCTGATACCATATCACCACACCACAAAAGTCAAGGCGTAAAAAATTCACTTTCAATCAATTTTTCCCGTATGAAAAAACAATTTATATGAATCTTAAAGACGATGTATTGATATATTTTCTTCTACCTGCATTCATTCCACGTCAACAAAAGTATAAATGAAAAATTGCTATATTAATATAGCAAAAGGGAAACGAAAGCAACGCGAGATATTATATTTATATATACAACGGAAGCGAGTGAATGGGTGGACAAAAGAGAAGAATGGCATCTACCATGCAGCAGCGTCGCAAGAAGACCGAGCACACGACGGGAGAAGTTTATAAGTCGGTAATTTGAGGTACGGGACACGTACGCGGGGCCAGATCTTTGTGGCGCCGAAATAAATCAACCACCTACATCTCTCACCCTATAACACAGAGCGCGACTGCTATATCCCCGCGTCCCGTTCCTCGCCTCCTTCCTCTTTTCCCCACCTCCATCTTTTTTTTTTCTTACTCCATGTATCCACACCAAGCCAACATCCACGTTAGTTTCGCGTCGTCGCGAATAACTATATATATTTAAATACACGCATCATACGACCCTCTAACAGTGTGTGTTTAAATCCCGTAGAGCCCTGTGTGTTCCGATCTTTGCATGGGCCCGCGCACACAGTTATTCATTTCAGAATTACCATCGTCGCTTATAATAAGCTCTCCTTGCTGTGTGTGTGTCTCTCTCTCTTTCTCTCTCTCACACACACACACTCTCAATCCCTTTCCCTTTTCATGCAGACGTATTTTCTTCGTTATTTATGTACAGAAAAGTATATACATTTTTGCTCATGCTAGTTGGAAGAGAATTCACTTTCTGTGATTCAATGTCAATCAGCTGGTTAGAAATTCCTGAGATTCATTGGAGCCACACACACACACACACACATTGTTTCGTAAATACAATATTTCAGTGTCAATCGAACAGTCCATATTTTCATTTTTTTCCTTGCGTTTTATTTATATTATGTATTTGAAGAATACATCAGAATGTACGTTTTATATTCGTTCGATATATATGCAAATTGAAATTCGACAGAGTACTCCCTGAGGTTTAAAACAGAATCCTATAATGGTCTTTATATACTTGCTACTATGATGTTTCGGGGGAAAAAACATTGTTAACTGATGATATTATGTAAAAAGCGGATGATGTTATGAGATTGGTTGAAGACTATCAAAAAATCGTATGAAGACCAAAGTTGCTCTCTCGAACTACTTGTAATGTGAATAATACACTTTTAACATAGTTTTGTTCACATGAACTTGGAAAATACATTGTCTAGAAAGTATACCATTCGAAATCATATATTCACGGACGCTCTTCAATGTATTATTTCCAGAATGATGATCCCTTTTTTATGAGGTAGCGATGACGAACATGGAATGTAGAAAAATGACAAACTGTTGGATTGCTATAGGCAGCGATTTGCCCTCAAGTGACATTAATATCCCACGACATTTTCAAAGTTCTCAAGTTGGAGCATGGCTTTGGCTGGCCATTGATTTGGCTCATAATAATATAAAACAAACATCGACAAAACATTAAAAGCTATGTATTCCTGGTATCGAACTTACGGTATAACAATCATATGTTTTATGAACGGAATATATTTTATCATTTTGGTAATAAATGGCATACAATTTTGTGCTACTTGAAAAAATTTTTTAAAAGGGTAAAATATCAAAAGCGATGGAAAAATATACATTCCATATATGTCGGTAACAATTTTTACGTGGGATATCAATAGCGATAAATGGCGCTTTTGTAGTAGTTGATATTTCGTTACCGATAAACAACCGTTAACACATTAAGCTCGAAAAAGAAATTGAATTTTATTTTGTGATATTTCATTTATGCGATACTGTGGCGAACGTAGCAAGACGATTTTTTTTTTCGATTCCGAATTAATCTTCATAGTATTCAACACGTAATAAGAACAATTGCTTAGTGAACAAAAGATGTATGGGGAACCATAGTTAATTCGAGTAAATTCAGGAAATTATCGAAAAAACACTGAATGTATGCAGAGTTACACATACATACACATAGATGCGGTGGGAGAACGTACGTTGTTTGGGCGCGTAAGCTTGGAGGGATTCTCTAGGATTAGCGGTGTTTACGATTTAAGCGCATTTACCTACCTATATACATCTACATACATCTACACCTACCGTGCACGCACAGTGCAAGTATGTGTTTGAATAAATCCCTGGGGTTAAATAGCGCGGCATTGTTTACTCCGATTAAACGCACTGGACCCACGCGCAAGCCGTTTTCACGCCAGATGAAACTTCCAACTGTGGTATGTTCACTCTATCCTCAATACCTTATACTACCTAACAAATACACACGGGCATAAAAATATTCCTGCACGTTCTTTGTGTCCGTATATGAGGGAGAAAAAATCTTATTCTGAGAATATATTTTTCATCATCGTTTAATAA
Source organism: Meteorus cinctellus (assembly GCA_030523045.1). NCBI lineage: Eukaryota > Metazoa > Arthropoda > Insecta > Hymenoptera > Braconidae > Meteorus > Meteorus cinctellus. The sequence continues at coordinate 11,703 of JAPYZF010000527.1, read as the reverse complement.
CACGTCGTCTAGAATGATGTGGTTTTTCAATCTCCTTCTCTTGCATTTCTATTAAATGAAAATACGTTTGTAAAATATTTATTTCAATCGGAATGTACTCAATTGACAATTAACAGTTGAATTCCAAAAGATTGAAAAAAATTCGAAAATTTGAGTGATTTTTGATTCGAACCGAAATTAAAAGTGTACTTTTAATGGGACTTCAACTGGAATCTCAATTTGTCATTCGAATCGGAATCTTTTCCATACTCCGAATCCAATCCTAAAATTGCCTTAAAATAATTACACTTAATTCAATTCAGATGATATTTGGTTATGGACGTATATAAGAACGTATGCAATTGCGGGATTTGATACGGTAAAAACTCAAGACCACGGGGAACGTTTCATTCTCTCATTATCTTTTGTATATTAAAAATTTTTTTCCTCCTTTCTTTTGTTTTTTTGTCTTCTTCTTCTTATTCGTGACGCATTATTTCTTATCAACTGTATACCCAACCCTACACATGTATATGTATGCTTGAACTTTCAATTGTTTGCTTTTCTTTGTCGCGCATAGTTTGTATGAGAGACCAGGCGAAGAGTTGGCCTGATGTGCGCTCTCACCTCATATTACATTGTCTCTCGTGGGGCTCGTGAAGCTCGATAGAGCGATCTTGTTGCGCGCGCAACCAGCTGTTTCGAGTTTCGAGACATCGCTGGTTGTATCGTGGCTGTATCGATTCATCCCCTACCATTTATACAGCAGCCCACCCCAACTAGTAGCTAGTCCCTGGACTATGCTGCCGGCTTTTATAGCAGTGCGGATATATGCGCTGCATGAGGGAGGGATGCAGCGTATGCATTGTGCGAATACTGAATAATGTTTATTATGTTACGTTTTATGTATTTGGAATAATGTATATTATATGTCGGGACAATTCTCCTTTTTCGTGTAGAAAAATATATAAAATTTATACTCATACATATATTTTCCATTTATTTAAATATCATTCTTGCTATCCATACATCGCATAACATCGTTGTGAGCAATTATCACGATGCTTCAAATCAAGCTTTGTATGTTGATGTTCAAGGAAACGAATTGTCGATTTTAGTTGATCAGGTGTATTTGTATTGATATTCTTTTGTGTATAATGGATGTCTGAAATATCTTTTGAACTATAATTCGCAATAGCGGTTCCTCATTTCTTCGTTGGATGGCGCCAGACTGGGAATTTTCTTTACGTATATATGAAAAACTATCATGGAAAATTGTGGGTCCACGTGTGCTTGCTTTTTCTCTGATGCTGGTAAAGTGGAAATTATCTGTTACCTGTCGGCAATGCGGTGTTATGCACTTTACAACCCCAACCGCCCCCACGGTAAAACGCATCATATTCATACACATTTAATATATCTTCTTGCCTATATACACGTAGTTGTGAACAAATTTGGAAAAATTCATTTGAGCTTTTTCAGTGAATACAGCTTACATTTTTCTTCCAGCACTGTATCATAAACCCTGTAAAAAAAATACAATTGTTATGTAGTATCGCTGAATGATGCGTTTGAAAAATTGCAGAAAAGGTGATGGAGTGGAATTTGCATTTTTGTCTTGACAATATTAATAATACAGAAAATTAGTTATTAAATGCACTTAGTTCGATTCTAATTGATGTAATATTGTGTGTGTACTGGTGTATGAGTGCATATATGACAGGATGTGAATAAAATCTGTACATATAAAGCACCAATGCGACGATGAAGGTGAATGGAAGATGACGCCGCGCATCAGCTCAACCATCCTCTAAGGTGTTGTATAGTCGCATTTAATATCATTGCAATCGGATACGTGCTCATTCCACATTCTTCTCTTTCTCGCACTCTCTTGCTCTTATGCTCCTGTATCCTTGGATCAGGTTATACCAGCCACAAAGGCCCTTTGACAACGTCCACCTATATATACGTTCCCATGGAACCCACACATATATGTTATATGCATGGCATGTGATGTCGCGATGAAACTATATTGTTCTCACGTCAACTCATCGATTTTCAAGTGTGTCTGTTATGCGTATTAATATTTAATTCGAACGGAACGGGTTTCAATTTATTCCACAGAAGAGAAGATCTCATCATTCATCAGTTTTTTTCACCGCTCCTCTTATATAAGATGTGAACTCATGATACCCAACGACTTTAACTGTGGAGAGTTTCCATGTGAGATATCGTACACAATAAAAGAAGTTCATTAAAGTTAAAAATCCTCTATTCGAACAAATGTATATTTTTCTAGGGAATTTGACAATATAGCAACAATCATCGCTAATGAGATGCTGAGCTGAGTTTGCTATTGCGATGTATTTTCATCTAGAATAAGTCGACATTTCAATCAATTGACGAATTATGACTTGAAATAAATTCAGCGTTTGTTATGACTCTGTAGACTTGATCGACTACCTCGGGTGTGATACGGATGATTTGATCCGTTCTCACATTACGCATAGCACCACGAGCTCATGTTGATTGTCAAATGCAAACGCTTGGTAATAGTAGATGAGATCGAAATGACGAAAAACAAATTGCAAGTGTTTGTTCTCCTAAATGAAATTTTGTTTTTATGATGATATTGTCGAATGCGCATACATTCACTATTTACTCTGGGAGGACTTCAGAGAATGAAAAATTCCCCTACTAGTAATGAAAATACGTGAAACAAATCATGGGTAATCAATCTTCGTCTCCATTTTCAATTGGAAGAATGATGAAAAGAGAACTTGCAAGATATTTCGTTTTTGACAACTTGTGACATTCCTCATGGTGGTTCGCGATGTGGCTCACAATCGGTTGATCAGAAAAATGGAAAATAAATGTATTATTCTAATTATCGTTCGAAATTGATGTTATTCATAATTTTAACCAATATACATGGAAAATGGTGTTTCATGAAAAATAATAATAATTTGATGCGTGAGGGTAGAAAAAACATGGCTGATAGGTATGAATGTTGTCAAAATATTGAGAAATGGTTGTGCGGAACTGTGAGTTATATAACGCTCAATGGTTTCCCGTGAACGAATGTCAGCCAGCAAATCACTATCCGAAATATCTAGTCAAGCATTGTCGAAATAATTGTTTTGAGGATAGTACTGAAATTTAGGCGTGGTATATGTTCTTGCCTGATTTGTTGCACTAAAATTGTATTCATTCCTGCGATTTCTTCATTTATGGCATGAGCATTCCCATGGTGTAACATGAACAACCTCCATTTCTTTTCCTAAATTTACTGAGTCTTGTCTACCTTGGAATTTCATATTTTCGGCACTGCAATTAACACAAAGTTCTATGTAGGTATAGTATTCTAGTTGCATCAATACGATGAAAATTGCTGTTATACGTATAAATTCCAAGGGATATATGATATTTCCTGTACTGACTTGTGCTTATTCTAACACGAGACGAAAATTTCCTGTCGACGGATATTGAACAAATTCCACTACGTTATAATCTCTATCTGACGATTTACCAATAAGTAGTTTCTCTGTACCAATTCATGTGGAAAAACAGGCAATAAACTTCCGACAATTAGTTCTATATAGTTCTGAATGACTTCATCGATGTGCTGTTAACTGAAGTATTTTCAAATGTGTAGTTCTCCATCTAAAATATTGTTGACTCTCATCTGATTGCAAAATTTTTATTAATATTCTATATGATAAATATTACATCTCCCGTGATGTACCTAACACTACTGGATTTACAGTGTGAATACTTCATTGCGCATATTGAATTTTTCAGTATTGATTTCCTTCACATCAATTATTTTTGCTTTAGTACCAAGTAAAAAATCTTTGAGTTGGTGGTACATAAACATACTCGTGTACTGAAGCATGCAAGCAGTCCACAATTGATAGATATAGCAATGTTACATTATAGCGGAATATCGACTTGCGTTAATGTGAAGGGATAAAATAAACGCGTGAGACGATGGCGGGTGATGTATGGGAGAGTAGGTTGAACGTGTTTGCGTCCGTAAGTGAGTAGAGAATAGGTGCGTGCTTCACGCGACGACATCATATATGTCTCACATACCATGTCTCTATGCCGGGAGAGCTTTCAAACTCTCTCCTACTCTCTTCCTCCCTTGTAATAAATGTTCATATGCAAAATCGGTCGTCAAATGTATCATAATGTATAGTGATGCGCATATGCAAGAAGAGTCGGTATGATAAGGATGTACATCCATAAAAATAATGATTGGATTTCCAATGTTTGCGCGGGACGGGACGATATAGAATGGATGCTGGACTGTTGGAATTATATTTGAATGCTAGTAACAACTTATTTTTTTCAGTTACAATTCACATTATATCTAAATCAATTTAAGACAATTGCAATGCTACATTTTTTGCAAATGCATATCTATATGGGTGTGCTTCTAATTAGTTTGTTGACAGAAACGTATTAGTTATAAATTATAGAGTTACTTTGTCGATTTTATTGGAGACACGACATTGTATTCGTTATGACATATATCTGCATGTCGTATGTATATAGATATGTATGTATGCATGCATGTGTGTACATATATAACGTGACAACGAGTCATCTACCTTATTATAATTGAATGAAGCTATATAGTTATAATATAGTTTTTGCTTTATGTTTAAATAGTGGCATATGGTATCGTGCGCATATACACAGGGACATTTATTATAACGTTGCGTGGTGAACCGTCTACCCGAGTTTTTATTGCAAATACATGTGCGCACCCGAGCACAAAGCCAGCATTACTTGATATATATATATAGCACAAAAGCGAAACTCTACTTTTCATGCAGTCGTGACTCTATAATACCGCACCGCGTGAGATTAACGAGAGTTGCCGCATATGTAAGTTGTAATATATGTATACCTATTCCTTCATAATTAATTCAATGTTGCTTTTCATTTTATTTCTTTTTTTTCCGCCCTGTTCATAATGATTAGTATACATCATTTGCTGAATACCCAGAGTGATGTTGAATATGTCATACATTTATTAATACTTTATTATTGTTGATGATTCGCACAAAAATAATTCCAATCATACGAGTAAAACATACCAGTTTATATGTAATGTACTTGGCACAATACTGGAATTCGGCAGCATCGGAATCCAATATCGAAAAAGAATTGCGATGATCAATAGTGTAAATTCTCCAAATGCATACGTTTATGTATACATGATACATTAGTGCGTTATTGTATATTAATAATATGAATTTTAGTGGAAAGTTACGCAATATATGCAAATGCTCTCATGGTCGACAGATGTTTTCGGGGTCACAGACTTATTTCATGCTACAATAACATCATGGTATTTCGTCCTATAACCCACACAAATATGTATATATATATGTATATTTGCACCCGCGGAATTTTTGAAATTTCCTAGTTGGAATTTGCATTGTGTAACTTGTATACAGATTACACCCATGCATATGATGGCTGTTATTTCAAATTAAACTTTGAATTTTATGATTTAAAAAACAAAATATTGAATGAATAAATCAAAAAACAAATCGTAAAAATATACGTCGTACATAAATCTGAAATATTTTCATACATTCACAAGTATAAACTACCCCTAAAAATTGGCAATGCATATCATGTGTTGCCAAAATATATAATAAAAATGAAAAAAACATCAAAAGTCACTATTGCCATTTTTATATTCATGCATTATAACTTTATGTGGATAAGTATCGGAGAGTATGAAGTGTATAAATATAATGTAATGTATGTATATACACACCACTGATCAGGATTGCTCACTCTTCTTGGGCACAGCACTCTTATACCATTGCTTATATACTCAGTTTATCCGCTCCATTCACACACACACACACACCCACACACACCCACACACACACACACACACACACACACACACACACACACACACACACACACACACACACACACACACACGCACGCGCCCACGCATGCACACACATATATATACATATATATATACACGCCGCGCCATTTTATCTCTCTTTTTCTTCCTCCCCATGTCTGCACCACTGCCTTTTTTTTCTTAACGTCTCGTTATGTTGTTACTATTTTTTTTCTTTGTTGTTCTCTCACATCATACGGATACACACATTTATATATATATATATCAATATATACATGTATGCCTCCTACATATACAGGTAGATGGTAGCGTGAGGGTGATTTGTCGCCACGGATATGAGAGTGGCGAATGCCCCTCTGGACGCAATATTATTTTAAACGATGATATAGGAGGGGCGCGTGGTGCCGCAGAAACCGCGGCAATGCCTGTTATTCCCGGTCGAGGCTGCATTGTGCGAAATGAAAATCACAAAACATGTATAGAAATATACGAAGGTTGGTTACATAAGCTAACATATATCTATGTGTATAACCGCACTTTTACAATGTCTTTTTTTTATTATTACCATTTCGTTCTTTTTCATCCAATTTTTTTTCCGAGTCTCGTTAGTGCTCCTTCGCAAGTATAAAAAAGTATTATCTATTTCAATTGCTTCGGTGAGTTTAATTGAAAAAAAGTGAATGTGTATGAATGAATATTGGTAGATATACACTGTATTTATGAATAGATGGTGCATTCGTAAATGCGATTCACCAGTGAACTAGGGCTATGATTTTCACAATCAGTGACACACCTTGTTTGGTGTTCGCTATACTTACCTTGATATCGCCATTGGACTGGCATTTAGTGAGTTATACATCAATAGATTTGAGTTGAGATTATCAAATTGGTCGCGAGGGCTGACTTGGACAAAATTTTTTATCAAGAAAAACATTATTTAACTCATCATAAGGATGATGTGAAATTTTACGCCCTATCGCCACATCGTTTTTCTGAATGTCCATCAACTTGAAACCCAATTTCTTCATTCAAACATCACAAATTTTTCACACAGATACACATGAATCATCTCGGGACACTGACTGATTATGACATGTCCACTTCTTAGACATATTCTATAAAATCACGCTATATGTGAAATTCCAATTTCGACAATTTATTGTAATCGAGTACCAAGTCGAGTACTAACTCGAATACCGCAGTTCTCACGTAATGAGTAAAATGATATTACAAGTTGTATTGAATCCTGTCTACATTCGCTTTCACTGTTTAGACAATTATTTTTCTGTGCCTCAACATTTTGTTTTAGTTCGAGAAAAATGCCATTGCACTAAAATTCTTGGAATATCCAACTGAAATAAGTTTAGTTGTGATAAATGGAGTCAAGTTATTCACTTACTTGAGAAATCGCATAAGTTTTTTTGTTGACTGTATGCGTTACAACCAGTATATAGATTTAATTATATTCATTCCTTTTCTATATAAATATACAGTGTGCATTTCTGTGTATGTATGTATGTATGTATGTCGGATTTATTTATTAGTTTATCAACAGAATAAAACGAGTGATTCAAACAAAAGCGGAGAACGATGAAGTTCATAGACATATAGGAGGGCAGTCGTGATTGTGGTAAATATCTTGACGAAACTGGATCGAAAGTCAATTTGCCGTTGTTGAAAGTAACTCACGTGCGGTGGGCTCATCTGGTTGTTTCCGGTGGAGACTTCCGGTCGGCGGGAAGCCAGCTACGAACAGTTTGTTACCACTTGCGCAACTTGTCTGATGTATATACATTCCTCTATAGATGTCCAGACCGTCATATATACCTATTTACATATATATGGATATATATAAGGGAGTATATATCGAATAGATGGAGGGTGTGGACATAAAATCTATATAGGTGTGCTGGATGTAATGTCGAATTTCTACTATCTCATATTCTTATGGGTATATATACGGAAATCACGGTCGCGGCGATATAAAGCTCGGTCATCAACTTTAAATACGGAATATATATGTATGGATATTTTTTTCTACAGTTTATACAAGTACTGTACACATACATACGGGTAGGAGTTTTTTTTTATCGTCCACTCGACAGCAGATCCCATGAATTTTTTTTTTTCATGCCGTATCACTGTATAAGGTTTTGACGACTAACCAATACGGATACAGTCTCATCAATTTGTGTATCTCATCCCTACTTTTTCTATTCCAATGTAGTTGAAAATATAGAATACTCAACTTTTTTTTATCTTTGAAAAACTCCATGAATTTATCAGTCTGAGCAACTAATCTGTCAATCATTCATCATAGGATCAATTCACTCCATTCTCTCACGTTGTATGTCCGGTTTTACCATATTATTTCCCCCCACAGGACATTCATTCCCAATATTTCTATGAATCTAACAATTATTTTCGAGCAGTAAACTGTATTTCCTTGATATTTTCATTGGCGGCACACTTAGCCCTGTGTAGTTAACCTGGGTGAAATCGACCCAGAGATCAGCATTAGAGGTGAATATCTAATATACTCCGGCTTTCAATGGGGTTGTCACTCCCATAGATTTGTTGCCTGGCCTGTCCCTCACAGGTTCGAATGTGACATGAGTCCACCCACGCATTATTGTTGACCTGACAGTCTCTGGAGTGAACTCGTACGCGTTGTTTGGGTAGAATCGCCCGAGAGTGACCAACGTGTAAATTTCAATGAAAAAAAAAATGCATTTGTTTTTATGCTGTTTTTGTTTCCAGGATTAGTATTAGGACAGAATGCAAATTTGTCGTACTTTTTAGTTTGTTTGGTTTTTTTTTCTTCACAAGAATCGATGCTTCTATTTGCTATCAGATTGCACACAATTACTAGATCGGGTATTCCAAGCAGGCAGCGAAGAAGATCTCCCGTCACAATATCACCACAATATTTCGCCCAATTCAATTTTTTTTGCTAATCAAAAACGAACCTCTTCACATTCCAGAATTCAATGCTTTTCTCGAATGCGCACTATTCTACTATTCTTTTTTTCCAAAAGTACCATCTTTGGAAGCACCGAATCCAACATTTAAACTTGAAATACAATTGACTAGCAACGCCAAAAACACGTGTCTTTGTATCCCTGACATTTAATTGAGTAATATTTTTGTTATAACTATAGCATTCCTAACCTGCAGTATGATGACATGGCATTTAGTGATTACAATTAAGTGATTGATAACTTGCCTCCTGTACATCATTGTTGCATCAACTTATTATAAAATAAACTAATATCGATTCGATTTTGTTTACATATCGAGCTTAATCATAAGAACTCCAAAATTTTCAGTCCAATAAATTCATAATGATATAAACTTTTTTAACGAGTCTCTGCTTGCATCTGTCTGAGGTTCATATACTTGTCGTTAAATATATATATACGTTAGAGTATATGGAGAAAGTATAGGGGGGGAAAGTGGCGAAAAAAAATGAGAGAGATAAGGGCACATTTTCTATTTTTTCTCGTTCGTTCTCTATTTTTCTCACGCTCTCTCTCTCTCGCTCTTTTTCTTTTTTTCTTTCTCTCTCTCTGTTCCACCCTATTCCTTTTCACTCCAGCACTCTTTCGCAGATTCTCGTGGTAATTTTTTTTTATTTCAACTCTACACAATTTTCAGGATCAGGTCGTGGTGTACTGGCATTAGGTAAAATTACAAAATTAAGCTTCATATATATATAGCGAAGAGTTGTACTGGGTTTCGTGGAATATAATGGATGCAGAGAAAAAAATAAACGCTGTAAAAACGCGTACAGTCTGAGCGCCGAGTTGAGTATAACACGATCGTATATACCTATTGCATTAGTGTTTTACTTTTTTTCCTCCTTGTTTTTTACTTCATTTTTTGCTAAAAGTCGTGGTGTTACTACATACTGGTGTGTGTGTGTGTGTGTGTGTGTGTGTGTGTGTGCATGTGTGTATACTTTTCAAAAATTACTGGAATCCCAGCAATTATGAGCGCGAAATTCTTCCTGAAAGTTTCTTGGCAAAGCTCGTAAATAGATTGGTCATTACAAAAAAGTGCTATTTATTTATTTCCATCTTTTTTCACTTTGCTCTCTTGTACATATAAATATCAGTAAGAGTGTCTATAAATCTCAACTATAATATTGTATGTTTGCACAATATGCACAATCACATATTCTACTTGAATAATTGTTATCCATTGAAAAAACAAACGGGATATAATGACAGGTGCAGATTTCATATTCTCTACATGATAAGTGTATGTGCGCCTCCATATACGTATGTGTATTGCGTTTGTATCTGCGTGTGTCTATAGATGTGTATGAGATAAAACAAAGTCTGACTATGTATAGGGTGTACTACTGGCTTTTTGGCTGAGTGTCGTCGCAAGCTTCTGATTTATACCACCATTCAATAAAACACGGGCTTAACTCTAATACACTCACATGCAGAGAGATATGACACTCGATATTTCTATCCTCCATATATATACATGTACCTTGGTATACATATATATCTGAATAATATTTAACCGTGTACTGTCGAGAGTTCTTGGATAATACCAGAGTATGTACAATCGCTGTTACTCCATTTATCGATACAATATCTTAGACCTCAATAACGATAGAAACTTTAATTTCCACATGAAATCTTCTGATATGGTGAAAATTTCAATCTGTAAGTATTTTCGAAAACTACTGTGAAATATGGAAGAATGCGATAATTTTGACAATTAGCATGAAAGTGTTCAGTGCCTATGGGAAATAAATTTGATAGGATAATTCGTGATGAGAGATTCATGTCCTAGTAAATGAAAATGGCAGCATATTTGTTGAATAAATTCATACCTGTATATGAAAATCCGGTAAACTATATTTGATCCATACAGGATATGACACGACCTAATCAATACGAGGCAAAGTAATTTCACATTGACCGAGGGAATGTTTTCGATTTTGTAGTATTTACATGGACGTGGTTGTGACGTAAGAGATGAAGATCTTATCGTAAATGTGAAGGAGGAGCTACTAAATAATTTTGTAAACTTCGGATTAATGAACTTTCAAGTAATCATAACAAATTTATGACTTCATAGATGGTTCACTTGACGAAAAATCGTGAAAAAAATGCCATGGTACGTGAAATTCATAAAAAATTTGTTTATGTACTTATCTCAAATATATCATGAGAAAAAAAACAAGAGTAACAAAAGAGCCATCACTGTTTCTAGTCGATACTTAAAATTCTCTCAATACATTTTATGATCGCACATAATTATGCACGCATTTTTCATGATACACTAGTGAGATTAAAAAAGTTTGAAAACGACAGGCAGGTATATACGAAGTGTATAGGCAGGATTGAAAATTGCCGGAAAAGCAAGAAGGAACAAGAGAGCAGATGCGAAATTGGAGGAAGAAAGGAAATGGAGACTGGTGAACACATTGCGGAAACTGAATGAAAACGTGGTGCAATATAAATGTGGTACTCATGGGAATAAATCACTCTCTCTCTCTATCCGTTATTTCCGTATCACATATATAGCCTATATATCTGGATGCATATTCATATATATCAAATCACCACATAATCACAAGACGGAAAAAAAAAAAAAATGAAGAGTTTCAATGGGACATAATCAATAGGATAAAATAATTAATCGATCCCAAACTCTTGGTGAAGAAATATTATACAATTTCTTGAAATAGTTTAGTTTCAAGTCAATTGACATATACATATTGGAATTGCATCCCCGAATAACAATCCGTATACATATTCATATCGAGCTCCAATCTGTCAATTCACCAAGCGATT
>JAPYZF010000526.1:0-39639 GCA_030523045.1 Meteorus cinctellus | reverse complement strand
CAAACAGAATATTATTTCTCACTGAACCTGCAAATAGCCATGGTTCTTGACTTGCATATGAAATTTTACCATTGACCGAAACGTTTCCATGATTTGGACGTAACTCACTGATAATCAATTGCAACAGCGAGCTCTTTCCTGAACCAACTGGTCCAACCAACGCGTAAAGTTCACCACGATTAATTATTATATTTATATTGTGCAGGATTTCTGCTTTCGAATTTTTTATCCATGACGCTGTGGCTTCCTTGATCTCAATAGCAGCGGCATTCTCTGTGGACGCCGAGGATCTCTCTAGTGGTATATTCTCTTCCAGGAGTAAAAAGGCTTCAAGTCTCTGTACGGTAACTATGGCTTCGGCCAGGGCTGAAATTGCATTAGGATAGCAAACTGCCATGGTACATTGTAATCTATTAAAATACTGCGCCATTGAAAATACAATATCGGCGGATATATTATTTCCACCAAGAACGAATGCCATTACAGTAAAGAATAAGGTTGTGCGTTCAGTATATACGATAGAAGCGCGGCTTATGCCTCTCACTTCTCCCATGTATACATTTTAATAACTTGAATGCCATTTATGATTTCACTCATAAGTCGCACACGTTCATCGGTGCGCGTAGCTATTCTTCCGCGAAATTGTGAAATCCATCTACCGAAATATCCTTGTACGGGTATTGTTTGAATAGTAATTAGAAGTATTCCTGCCAAAGTTGCAATACCAACAAAACGCCAAATCAAGTAAGCTATTACCGCGGCTTGTAACGGCATTATCCATATATAATGGAGATCAATGAAGAGTAGATCGAATCTTGCGACATCGTTCGATAACAAATTAATCACTTGACCCCCGGCTATTTTATTGGCTGAAAACCTGGATAATCTTAACATCTTTCTGTATACCAATGATGAGCAAGATATCCGTGCTCTCATTCCCAACTCGTATTGGCCCATGTTTGTATGCTGTTCGAGTAATGTCATTACAATTGAGATCAATATTATAGCTGACGCATAAACATAAGCATCGCGGGGTGTACTATCAGAGCGTGGATCGAAGTGCCAAATGAGCAGTCCAAGAACGTATGGCTGCACAACTCTATAAAAATTTCAAAAAATTTATTCGTTATATATAACCAGAATTTGTTGGATTAATTCATTCACCTGAGGATAACAGTAATGGCAATTCCGAATCCATATATCATGTATGGGAAAAAGAATGTTTTTTGAATAGCTTTTCGTAGATTTGGAGCTCTTCCTTCATGACGTGATAATTCCACTTCTTCTTCCCAATTTCTATTGATGAAGGAAAAAAATAAAGAATATAAATAAGTAAACAAGTGAATAAGTTTAGTTTTACGTTTTTCCTTGTTGAAATAATTATGAACGGCTGTTATAATACTTTTCGAGGGTATCGCCAAGAGGTCCACTGAGATCAGGTGGGAGTGCATTCTGCAAATCTTTTGTCTCTAAGTTGTGTTTTTTCCCGTATCGAAAAAGCGGTATCAGCCAACTTGGAAGAAACAATGTAGAATATTACATGGTCGCTGTTATAGACGAATCATGTTTGTATGTAATTCAAGCACTTTGCAGGAATGACATATTTTTATTGTTATAAATATCTTTGACACGATTTCCGTAATTCCTTGTTCTCGTTATCTAAGTGAATGGAACCATTTCAATTGTTGCAGATAACATTTTTCTTGAATTTATCTTGCGTCATCATATATTATAATATATGACGACGCAAGATAAATTCAAGAAAATAAGTTCCTCAGCTTTTTGTTGTAAAAATAAGACAAGAAGGAATAACTAAATCAGATTTCATCATCCTCTTCTCATTATTCACAGTTACTGACACTGCAAATTATGAATGCCAAGTTTGGATAACTGATGTAACGGCTTCAGATCTATTAAATTCAAATTTTTATTATGACCAATTCAACCGCGGCAGTGATTTGACATAAAATAATAATAACAAGCACGAAAATGAATTAGAGAAATATACAGATAAAATCACGTTAATATTTACATAAATAGAGTTATATTATATTTGAAAAATTATATTAGGAGAATCATTAGTGGTACTTACCAAAATACTAATTTACTTAGGGGATTGGCAGTAATTCGTGGACTCGGATTATCATATTTTATACTGCTGTCCATGACTTATTTCTTCTCACTGACCTCTTATCATAAAACTCAATGCTACATTTGACTGTAACATTCAAATCCCATTGACTATTTTTTATTTTGGTACCATGCGAAACACAACTGTTGCGTAAAATTGCTCATCGAACACTAATCAGAAGCGTATTTATATATACTCAATTAATGTGCCAGGATTGTTTGCACGAGTCGGCACTCCCACTATGTTTTTCTTTCAGTATCATGGAAATGTACTTGATAAAATTGGATTGGAAGCATTGAATGTGTATTGCTTTAGTGGAGATGATGTTATGTAGGCGCACAGTCGACGCATTGTAGTATAGAAAATGGATGTGGGAGAAGAGTTTACTCCCTCTTTTTGGATATGCTAAAAGTTGTAGATAATTTTTGAATATATGTTCATCATCTATTTTGTAGAGTGGTCAATTTGTATTGGACTATATGTGACACGGTAGATAAATCAGTATAAAACGCATAACCTCTATATATATATATGGTTGAGATGAAGACGCTTCTGCTTATCTTGTGTATATTGCTACTCATAATATAATAATATAATTCGCATACACGATATATTGCACGAGTTGTCATTCGAAAACGTGACATTTCACGATAAACAAGAGATATTGAAAATCAAAGCAAACATGTGATACATTGGTATTTATATGCTAAATGAGGATATTACAAGTGAAATTATGACGAATATGTATTATATTAAAAATATGTGTTTATATTATGCAGAAAGACCACCTTAAAAACTGACCAAGTGACCAACGCTGAGAGTATCATTTATAGGTTATGTACATGGACAAGAATCATATTTGTACATAAGGAGGATATACATTTGTGGCAAGGGAAAGAAATGGCATTTTCCTTTAGGGCCGGCACTAATTGGTGCCATGATTTTCCTAAACTCGCAAAAGAATCTGGTTTTCACTTCAATATGCATCGGTCTCATGTGCGTGTCGACTGGAATCGAATAAGTATGTTTGTCATATCAATTTCTCATTATGTCCTGATTATGTCGTTGACAATGATTGACGCAGGATGTCTATTTTTCATTTAGGTACAATAGATATCGATCGAGTTATTCGTGAAAGAGATTTCACCACAATTGATGATAACATTAACAGCGTAGTGGATTATCATTTGGAAACAGAATATGATATCAAAATTTTGGATTCTAGTTTCGTGAAATTATTCAGATTGGCGCAATTATCAGTCGAGTATTTATTATATTGTAAACAGTACTTGGATCATAGTGTTATCATATTGAAGGATGAACTACGATCAAAGTTGGATGAAAATATCAAGTTGAAGAAAGAATTATCAACATTCGAAGATAATATGCAAGAAATGCGAGAAAGATTTCGTGACAAATATAAATTCATTGAAAAAAGATTCAGCGATTCGCACGGAGAAATTTATAAGGTAATAAACGATTTCTACTTCTATATAGATGAACGGAATTTTTTTTTCCGACTGATTAATCCGCATAATTTGTAGTGTCCTTTCTGTCCGAAAACATTCATGGCTGATGTATTCATGAATGCTCATATCACTCGACGTCATTCTAATGCATCCCAATTGTCTATGGCATCACCAGTTCACGAACAATACAAAGCCCAAGCGGAAAAACTTCAAAACGAAATAAAATCATTGAAAGAAAGACTGAACGAGACGGAACGAGTGATTTGTCATAATGTAGGATTGAGTAATGATAAATATAGGGATTTGAAAAATGGTGGATTGGAGAAAAATGAGCTGGTTAAAGATCAGAGATTGGAAGAAGAGCATAGAAGATATCGTGAAGAGATGAATCATATGACAACGATGCTATTTAGCGAAATCCGAAGTCTGAAACAAAACGAGAATAAGTCTACTAATTATAACGAATTGGGAAATGAGAATCTAAAAGACCTATTAAAGCAGCAGGAGAATGAAATCAATCAAATGCGTGATCAATTGCAACAATTATCTCTAAATAAATCAACACCTGATTTGGAAATAATTCAGGCAAAATTGAATGCTCAAGAAAATTATTGGCGAACGAAACTTGAACAACTAGAATATCAACATCGTCAGGACATAGAAACATTATACAGACAATTGAAAATAACTCGAAGATCCGTGGATTACGTGAACGCTGATTATTTGAACAAAATGAGAAAATCTGAAATATCGCGTATTGATGAAGCTGAACCTTTAGCTGATTTAAAGCCGCTGATTGATAAGTCTGAAAGATCGCTCGATCAAATTATTGAGCCCAGTCAAACCGAAATTACAATGTTCAATCGGGGAGTCGACGGTGAAAGTAAAATGGATGCGGCAAATAATGGAGATATCTATGATAAAATTCTTATGGAAGATTTGGATCAGATATCTGACATGAATACGGTCATTACAGAACCGCATGCCAATAAATTTCACCGTATAACTGTCAATACACTCGATTCTGACGATGATCCTGCTGAAATTTGTGTTAGAAGAGATAATATACGCAAAAATATACATACATTGAAACCGCGACGTGATAGTTATCAGAAATCATCGAACCGACGGGATGTAATTGATGGTGATCGCCCACTTGTGAGCCTCCAAGTTGCACCCAGTAAGAGTAGTTCACAGAACAATGTAAGCACTATAAATAATACAGAAAAGGTGATCGTTGCGAGACATGTAGATGAAATAAACGTATCTCCGAGTGAACCGGATGAAAATGATTCACAGTCAGAAAGTACTTCGAATTCCAGGAGTACAGAGTCAGAGAAAATGAGTGGATTAGAAGATGCTAATCGTACTACTGCAAGTGAAGAAGAGAGAATACAAGAGTTCGAGCACTGTCGACCCAATGAACGCTTCAAGAACAAGGAGGAATTAAAAATAGAAATACAGGAAACCCTTCAGCAAAAATTACGTGATCTCGGAGTTGATCCTCAATGGCAGCAAATTCCTAACGCTACGTATCATCAATTAATTGATACTGTAAAATATCATCGCAGTATTAATTCGAAGAAACATTATAAATTCGAGAATTTACGACAGGCTATTGTGAAACAGATTGCAGTCAGCGTTTTAAAATACAATGAAGACAATTATCAAAATTCTCATATACCCAAATTGAAATCTCAAATTGACTTATCTAATGATAGGTCTGTTACGAACAAACTCAATGTTAAGTCACTACCGAGAAGAGTTAATCAATCAGAATTTCATGAATTGGACCGCCCAATTGTAGTGTCATCACAATTGCAAAACTCACAATTGAACCGTGACAATAACGCTTCATTATCTTCGTCTATTAATGATAGACGTATACTTAGTCCTAGTAAATTAACTACCAAATCGATGGAGTCTGTGGATATGAAAAATTTGTCGCATTCTTATGAAAGTATCAAAGACTATGTGAAAAATAATAATTATAGTTATCAAAAAATAGATTCACCATTGAATATGCGTGGGCCTATCACAACTTCAACTCCGCAACGAGATAATGCTAGTATTTCATCTAGTCATGAAACAATTGCTTTAGAAGTATCTAGTCAACCATTGAATTCTGAAGTGTTTGTGAATCCATCCAATTCACCAAAACATAATAAAAGTGTATTGAAATCGACGACAGGATCAATTGGGAGTCTCGTGAAAAAAAAGGTTTTGTTCGATTTACAAACAATTGGAAATTCCCGTGATACTATTGAACCATACGATTTTGATAGCCATCGACAACCAATCGTTGACAATAGAAGTGAAAGTGAAAGTGATTCTGATGTATCTAGAAGGTCTGAAGTGCAGTCAAATGAGTTGCAATCAAATTCAGATAATATTGTATTAAAAACATCACAATGTGAAAAAATAGCTGAAATAACCCGAAAAATCGAAATTCAATTGAACGCAATTCGTCATAAACCTTTGGGAGGTATCGAAACTATGTTTATGAAAGGATTCCATAAGGGGACTGAATCACAAATTGAAGGAAAATCGCTTGATAACCCTATTGGTACTTTTGAAAATGATATACACGAAGTGGATACAACTAAGCGTTTTCTTAAACTTCCAGAACCCACTTTTCGTATATCGAGATCAATTCATCATTCAGTTTCATCCAATTGTGAATTTAATACGAAAAATTCCAATTTAGATATAGACATTGAAGAAATACTGCGGGAAAATTGATGCGTTAACAATCCGACTTGGGTGGACAAAACCCGGAATTTAGTATTCAAGAAGAATACAACTATTCATTATTTCGTCCGTATTTTAATACATCTGTATATTCGGAATGAATATCTATCACCATCAGTGCACTTATATCGCCAAGCCTGTATCCAATACTTTAGAACATTATTGAAATGAATTTTTACCAATAAAATCATCTTTTCATATAATATTTATCTTTGAATCTAAATTGTATTTCCGAGAGATATCATCATTTTCACTGTTTTATCGATCGTATGAATTCAATGTAGTTTGTAAATTTGCACACTGATTGGCGCTGATCTGTAGAGAACTATTGAGATTGTGCTCAAATTACTCAACGTGAAATGACATAAACCTAAACAAAAGTCGTTGCAGTCATTGGAGTATTGGAAAAACGGCATTATATTGCAAAATATTGGTGAATATAGTTGGGCACTTCCATAAAAACGTTTTCCAACAGATATAGTGACTTTGACGGAAATGTGTGGTTTTTAGGTTATATTTTACACCAACATGCCACGTTTGGGAAGATTTATAATTTCTAAATCAGCTGAATGTTCAAATTCTATACCTGGCAGACATCGTGAAAGGTAACTTATTATTGTGACAACACAAATAAGAACTATCCGAAAGACATTGAAATTCAAATCTGTGTGTTGATTATTTATTTTTCTCCATACTCTAGTCCAGATCTAGTAACGCGATGCATGGGCGGAAACTCAGTGGGAGTTGGTATTATCGATGTTGAAAGCAGAAATGATACAGATTCACCGGCGAATCATACAGATATAATGATTTCTGATGACGATACGCCAAGTTTTCATAGTGATGCTACGATAGTTCTTGAGTATGAACACTTTCATTGCCATATCCGTGCAGATATATTCGAACAAATTATAATTTTTCATTCAACACACTATCTTCCAGTCCTGATATCATAATTGATTATGAGGGAGAGCCAGCGCATGAGGACTTGGACCCTCTCTCGACAGCTGGTTGTAGCACATCCAAAATAGCAGAACAGCCAGTACAAAGAAACGGAGGATGGATCAGATGTAAACCTATGTAAGTTTCTTGATGGAGACTAGGATTACCAGCATGGATTATTCGCCCAAAAAATTTCTCTATGCTATTCCTCTATTGCAGGAAAGATTTATTGTCAGACGAAATAGCATCATCGTTGCAGGCTCAAGTAAATAATAGTAACGAAAATGGGACAGATCAGAAGGGAATCGATTCGACAAAAAATAGACAAAAGTCCGAAAATGGCTCAGATTCGTCGAAAACATTAGACTCTGAGAGCTCTGAATCATCATCATCTCCTATTCCACCTAACTCCATGTCGCAACGTTTGCGACCTCGACGAAGAAAACTAGTGTCAAGTGATAGTGAATCGGACACCACAGAGCCGAATGTTGTAAAAAAACCTCTACATAAAAATGCGAAAACTGAAACAGCAAGAAAACGTGGCGGTTATCAGCTGTTCATGAAAGAGTGGTCAATGCATGAGGCAACACCACCTACGTCAGGATCAGATCAGAGTGATGATGATTTCGTAACTAAAAAAAAACAACATCCAATTCACAGGTTATCCACTCCTACGGAAGCATCTATCAAGAAAACATTCACACCGAAGTATATCCTGGATAAAAATTTGAAAGTAATCGGAACTGTCAATACTCAGACTGATAAATCGCTGGGAAAAGTATACAATACCAGATCGACAAAAGTGAATTTTGGCAATGAAATCCAGCGTACATCAAATAGGAAAACCACATTTGCTCATCCGAGTGATGATATCAATGTTATGCGTGTACATAATAAAACGGTAGCTCGCAAATTGAACGATATAGTTGATGATGATATAGAATGTGTGACAGCATTAAGCTTATTGCGAAAAAATAATCGCCCTGATGTTAGCAGTGTTAAAAGTATAAATAAAAAATTTATCCCACGTAGACCAGATACAGCAATATTATCAAGCAGTATACAGAAAGTTGATCCGTACGCAGAATGGATGCAACGCCATCCAAGAGTCGAAGAACAAATCAGCAGAAAACGTGACATTCCGTAAGATGATTGCACACCATCAATTATGTTCTACCAATCACGATATATAGTATAGATAATTGTTTTATGTTTCACATAACTCCAGCACCGGTTCGAGCTTCTGCCAGTGGGAACGAGTGGGTATGATCTGGTGGCTACTGAAAACAAAGAAAGTACCGGTAGCGCGATTGAAGAGGACATGGGCGGAAATGCAAGAGGATGGAGTAAGTTTATAATTTTATTATTCTTACTTCGCACGTCCGTTGTTTCATGTTTGGCATGATTCTTTTTTTCATTTTCAGTATTTGAAACATCGATCTGTGCGATCATTACAGAATCACTTCTTAAGAAAGATCTTGTCCAATCTTGAAGAATTTGCCTTGCCAGCCGAAATAGTTGAACAATTTAGAAAAATCATACATTAATGCAATAAGGTACAATATATGTACTATTGAAGTCTGTGATATTTGAGGAACATCAACATTTACGTCAGGACAATGAATCATCTGAAAAAATGAAGTGGCTCTGTGAAATAATGTGTGCGGCTTTTTAATCAATGCCGAATTAATAGTAGATTTTTTTATGTAAATCTTCTTTTTTTTCTAATTCTGGTATTCAAGAATCAGTCAGTCAGTCAGTCACGCGCTTCACGCGATGACAAACAGTGGATCTGATATGTATGCCGTTTCATTCAATTGAATCCAATGATTACACTTACATATGAATTATTTTTAAATTAAAAAGAAGAAATAACATCATTGATGCCTATACAACTTATTTAATGACTCTTTGAATAAATAATATTACAACATATTACTAGTATTTTTGTATGAAAGATACGAGATGATTAGTTGAAATGACAACTCCACTCTTGATTGATATGGCAAGTTCCTCGTAGAAACTTAAGTTTTCCCGAAGTATGTGGAAAAAATAGTGGTTGAATATGAGGACACACATAAAATATGCGATATGTGAGAATGTAAGAGTTCGCGAATTATCTACATGTGCAGACCCGATTCAAAATACTCGCCGACATTTTCATTCCAATTTCAGCAGTGAAAATAATAGTAAAATTAATAATACGTTTTTCATATTCGTTCTGGCGTATGTTTCACATTGAGTAACTCATCATCACCATTATTCAATTTCTTGTTGTTTCCCTTTCTCAATTTATTTTTCTTGTTGCGTTTGTGTATGCAATAGAGAGATATGAACAAACAAACAAGGAAAATTCCAACACACGACACAACAACAATCCAAGTAGTCCGGGCTCTAGACATTTCTTCCCGTACTTTAATCACATTCTGACAACTCTGAAATATCAATAGCGTTTCATTGGTGATTGTACTTTCTTTTTGGGATGATGAACAACCGTGACACTTGAATTTCGTTGGCGTCATTTTTATTCGACGACGCTCAACCCACAAATTAACTTCGTGACAATCACAATTTCCGATTATAGGATTTCCAGAGATATCTAGCACTTCTAACGAACAAAACATCGCTATCTCTTTCGCAGTTATAGTTGTAATTTTATTCCCAGAAACATTGAGAGACTTCAATTGGGACAAAAAACCAAGTTTTGGGAGTTTTGTCAAATGATTATGGGATAATTCAAGGTATTCTATATTCGAATCCTCAGCGAATGGTGTAGAATTCAATGCCCCGTCACCTAAGCTATTATAACCGAGAAATAATTTTTTCAGCTGCGGCAACGTCAAAATATTTTTAGGAAAGTCACTCAATCCATTCTTCGTCATATCCAATACTTGCAAACTTGTTAATCGACTGAAAGCATCATTCGCAATATTCAAAACGAAATTATCGATAATATAAAGATAAGACAAACTGGTGAATGATGATAGACTCTCGTCAGAAAGTTCTCGCAAGCGGTTGAGAGACAAATCCAGTATCTATAAACGAAAGACATATGAGAGTTCAATTTATGTCCAAATTTAATAAAAAATTATTGGATGCCGAATGTTTTCATTTATATACCTGAACGTCTTTTTGAAGGTTTGGTGGTATCTCACTGAGGTTAAGCTCAGCACATCTGGCCTGAAGCATATTGTAGACTTTACTGTAGACACATCTGCGCGGAGCAGGACCGCGGTCGGATAAAAGAAATGCATTTGTCCCATGGGGAATACTGCTTTCAAGTAATCCTAAGACAAGAGTAATTCCCAATAGGTTGAATCTATACGTTGACGTGATAATCATTGCTGATGCTTCTGCAATTATGATGAATAAATATATGAGAACGATTATTATGAAATGATCAAATATAAGATAAGATAGATAAAGTTACTGACACTCTAGGAGAAATAATGAAAATAACACATATATGATTTCCTATGAGAATAGATACATGACAAATATACTTGGTCCAGAGAACCTCGAAGTTTCTCCCTCTTGGATGCTTGGAAAATAGGACTTGTCATATATGCGAAATAAAGAGAGCACCAATGGCAACTATGAATCCAGTTTCTTCTATAGGTAATATAAAATATCACGCAAGAAAAATTGAAATCACAGTCACGTATTGAAATTACATCAGTATCATTTGTTGAATAGGAGCAAGGAAGAAAAAGAAGCAAGAAAATAATCTATAACAATTTCAAAATTTCACAAGCTTTTCAAGTGACTTACTGTATTGTCAAAATTATATTGATAACAAATATTGGCAACTTTCATGTCGTCGTTATGCGCCTTCTACTATTTTGTTTCAACGATGAAGTAATGTTGTTTCTTTTCTTCTCTTTTTTATTACATTCACCGTGCTCAACTAAAGTTGATCATGAATCGTGACTTAAAGTCAAATAATTATAATAATCCATTGGATCATTTTCAATGAATAATTTTCCCTCGGTCTTATTTGCGATAGGGAAAAAAAAAGAAAAAAAAAACAACAATATGAAAATACAATATTCAGGCATAATTGTTTTTATGTCCGACACTGCGGTGTTTAGAATTAAATGAAATTTCTTTCATGTTACGCCACTCGATTTTTCTATGCATTACTACAAAACGCGCAACTGTTATCAAGACGTTGATGATATAGATAAGATATACAATACGATTTCGAAGAAACGATAAGACAAAAAAGAATGCTCGCCATCAGGAAGTGTCATGAAATCCAGTAATGTTAAACATTAAGATAGAGAAAGTAAAGTATTAGAAAAAAAGCTGGCCAACACTTTTCGGCTGACTATCACAAAGTGGAAATAATATGTGGAAACATTCAAATATTATCGCAACGGTGATTTATGTAGTTAAGCGCGGTGGTGTCAAACAAAATGAGATGCCATAGTCCGTCGAGCTAATATTTGAAGCGAAGCAATAATATCATGTATATTCGATCGTTCATTCGATGAATCATTCTCCAAGAAGTTCATCGTCAACAATATATACTTACACACGTGTGCAATAAATACCAAACTCACTGACTTCATAAAAATAAAAGGAAGAATGAACTATTTCGAAAAATCATACTCGATAGAATTTCGACATAAAAAAAAATACAAATAAACCTCCCTAATATCAACCTCTCCACAAGTTGATAAACATATCTGAAGACTATAAATTATCCGAGAATTGAATGTGTGCACACGGGAAGACGTGAAAACTTGTAAACATTTTGGCTTATGTCAAAGTTATGATGACTGCGTGTGGTGGAAACGCCGTATGGATCTACTCTGACATTACGTTTTGGTGCCCCAGATATATTTAATCCTATGCGGATCAACATTGACGATGTCGGAGATCAAGAGTTAGAGGAAGAGAGTGAAGAGAGAGAGAGAAAAGCGGGCATTATTGAATGGGAAATGGTGGAGGATAAAAAATATGTTGAATATATTATACAATGAGATTGTACACTTGAGTTAGAAAAAAAGAGAAAAAAGAAGGACATGAATAAGCTGGAGAATTAGTTCGCGTCTGCGTCACGTAACGTAGAATGAATACCATTCTAAAATTATCAGAGGTGTGTACGTGTTGTGAAAAAACGTACACACACTTTTTTTATGTATTTATAATTCTTTGGAGTCTGGCAAATAAATATATGTATGTGTTTATTTGTGTGAATGTATATGATGAAATTTCGATTGATTGAATGTGCAAACATGACCACGTGTACTTTGCATGTGGTACGTTTAAGTTTACGTTTTTGCAGTAGTACCGATATGAACCCGAAATCTCCATCGAAATTCAATATATAAGAAAATAAACAGCGATCCCTTTTCTTTTCATTTTCTCTACCACTAATTTCACTTGTGGTCTACACTATATAATTATTTCACTGCTTTCTGTTCTATATCTCTCCACACTAATAGATTCATGTCTCATCTGTAAAATTTGCTAGTAGTGAAATAAAAATATTCAAGGAAAATATCAAGTGTTAAGATATAAAACATTAAAACAGAGCATAAATTCTCAATTTATACAGCTGTTGATGAATTAATTTATACTTTTCATGAGCACGCGGCGAAAAAATTGCATGAGGATTTATTCAAGTTGCATTATTTTTTTTTTTTGTGCAACCGAGCTTCCCCTTCCTCATAATTTATACCAGATATTGGATATGCTTGCATTTCCAATACGTTGAAAAAAATTTAATGAGTGAAAATAAAAATGTAATTTACCTGTTGTTCAACAGTCCGATGATGGAGAAGACAACATAAGCTCACCGAAAAATATGACGTAGTTGAATTTTTCAAATTTTGTTCCCACACCAATCATCCACTTTTTTTATGTTTTCAAATCCAATGTTTACTTCCATTATATACATATACAGTCGCTATTATATGTTAGATGTACAATAAACAATTGTATCGCACACAATTAAATCAAAGATGAAACTTGTAATGGCTGTTAATAGAGTTGTGCATAGACGAAACGAAAATAATGATGAACCATCCAATGCACTGGCTACAAGCGAACTGCGTTAACTGCGTGGCGTCGTCGACGAGGAAGCGGATCGTCGTTCTATCCTATTCTTGCAAGAGAGCAGTATAACACGCGTCGCACAACACGGCGACGTACATTCAACCTTCCACCATGAATTTCTTCCTTCTAACACCCTCACAGCGTGCGCCACTTCTCTGGGGCATCTACAATCTCAAAACAAAAAAAGGAAACAAAATAAATATATGCCAGCATGACGAAGCGAAGGCATATGCGCTCTGAGGGGTTGGATTCAATACGCACAACAGAGAAGGACCTTTTACTCAGCTCTTGAACCACCTGGTTTTGTTCTCAACAGAAAAAAAGAAGTCAGAGAGAGAGAGAGAGAGAGAGAGAGAGAGAGAGAGAGAGAGCGAATGAGTAAACTGGAAAGGCTGACGAGAATGTTCCCGCCATATTCTTTATCCCCCTGACTACACGGTGATTCGTCAACGGAATTATACGATCCTGTCCGATCACTAACGAAATAATCGTTCGCCCCTAAACACTGTATCTATCCTTTCCACAGCTCCCCACCACTGTCCTTGGCCTCGAAAGGAAAACTTCTGCGTCATTTGGGTAGCATGAAAATGCATATATATCAAATAGAAAAATAGGATAAAATTTCCTGGATAAGGACTGGCTCAATGGCAGTAAGAAAATACACACGAAAGAGAAAAGAATGTGTCGGGTTTTACTTCCATCCACTGATAACACTTATGGGCATAATTTTATCTTGGCTATCAAGGAAATGAGTGATTTCAACTGAAAAATTTCGTTGTCAAAAACACAAAGCCCAATTCCGTTATCATTTTTGTTATCTCTTTTTTCTTTTTTTCGTTTTCCCGACAGTTTTTGAAAGCAAGTCGGGTGTATTAGGTGGCGAATGAAAAGTAAAGTTTCAGCTGAGGCACCATTAATTCATACCGATAAGGTGCAACATTTTTCGTGAAATATGTAATCAACATACAGGTACACCTTTTTCGTAAGCCTTACAAAAGAAAAGACTCGAGTTCTTTATTATATGAGACGAACGAAGAATCAATTATTCCGACCCGTGACCTGCAAACGCCTCAATATAAATGTGAGATTAAATATCGATTGTGTATACATATATATCTATAAATATACGTATAATTACAGGATAAAAATAGTGGGAACGCATTGTGGTACGACGTTAAAACTAGGAGAATATACATAAGTTTTATGTATAATTATACGCAAAAGTTGGAAGCCCACTAAGTAGGACGCAGATTAATGGTAAATTATATAATTTGTCAACGTTACAACGGTTTTGTAACTGTTAACGAATATTTATATTATTTCATTTTATTGTATTGTATTTGAATCAAATGTGGTGTGCCCATGAAGCAATAAATGTGTATAACAATCCGTAATATAAGTCTATGCTGCTCCATTGTTGACTGATTATAGACATTATATATAAAGTATTTCTGCATTCGTTTCTTTCGTTGTGAAACATCAACTCCGCTACCGGCTTATCATTGCCACAGAATTGACCCGTTACATGGAATTTCAACGTTTATTTTACTCTCTTGATAGGGAATAAATCATACGTTGAAAATAAAAAAACTTTAATGATATTATCACCGCTCATATTCTCGGACAGTGTCACTGATATGAAAATGAAATGATAATCGGATGGGATTAAGTAGATATGCAAAATGCGGAACGTAGATCACTAAAGGATGATAATATTTTAGCTAACTTTGCACATTGCATTTTATATACAGGCGAATTTGAAGGCATCGGAGATACTCATATTATATCAACTCTGTCATGTGTTACTTCTAAAGCTCACGTATGATTCACATGGAAGATTATCTCATGAAAAATCGCATACAATTACACAGTAATTTCACAACACTCCTCCAATTTCATTAATCTTATCGATATTTAAGTCTTTACAGTATCACATGCATACGTATATGTATATAATTTTTCTTCTCAGTTTCTCGACAAATTATCGGAAGATGTTAACAGAAATAATACATTGGATTTTCCGGAAATAATATGAAACTGCGATCATGTCAAACTTAGAGATGTAGATGACTGGATGTACAACAATCGATTACTTGTCGGCGAATAAATACGGTTAAAATTCGTAATATGGATCATAGATGACGCTACTCAATGAATTTTACATTCCTGTCGAATTTTCGGCTGAGTATGTTTCATCATCTACAATATTAGTCAGCAGTCAAATTCAGAAACAGTATCTAAGTGATATATAATAGTCAATTAATTATTGTGGAAATAGAGAAAGCCTGACATGTAACAGTGAAGATATAATACAAACTCGATGGATAAAATGTAATTACGGTAAAAAAGAAAACAGCCAACCGACTGACAGGATGGTAGACATGGAGACAATATAAAATTGGTTGATCACGTGCGCGGGTGGGCGAAAGAGAGAAAGCTGTTGGACACGATCGGCTGCCGAGGTGAACGCGAGTGGATGCAAGTAAACGCGAATACATCGGGATTGGATGACGAATCAGACAAGTCGGGATATGCTCGATGCTAACAGCTACCTACCACAGTGGCGCATACACCGGTCTCCCATCCATATACGACTTGGGTGATGGATCAGTCGTAAACCGGCGTTTGAGTGGTTTGAACGTTTCAGTTGTCAATGTGAATTCAGTCGCTGTTTTAGTTGCATATTGGCGTCCATTGACATTCGCAATAGAATTCCCCTAACAATTCCCCTAATGTTGTGTTACCAAGCATTAAAATTATCATGTCGATACAAATGATCTTGAAGAGTCATTTCGACAGGATAGGTAGAGGTATATACAGTGAAAAAAATTATTAATCAAAAATCTTTGAGTGTTTTTATTGAAATCATCTAGGAATTGTCGGAAGTATATTATTGTGCAATACGATTAGGTTAGGACACTATGAATCATAAAAAAAAACACCAACAAATACATTACAGTTTGCCAAAAAGTGAATATTCATGTTATATTAACCGAAAAAAATTGAGTTTCTTTTTAAATCTATGTGTATTCATGTGAGTACTGAGGAATAAAAAAAAAACGCGTAACTGCTCAGGAGCAAATTGGATCAATTCCCAGAGACTACATTAAGACGCAAATAATAAAATATTTTTACATATGCATATTATTCATATTATTGGGTAAACAGAGAGCCTAAACAGTCTGAGAATTTTGTTTCGCCAATCTAGAGAGTATTCTATAATCCTTCGAGTGTTTGCTCCTGACAAATAAAGTGTGAATGACCTCGACAAACGTCAAAGCAGATATACGAAATCAAGGAAAAACATCGCAATATCTTTGGAACATTTATAGAATAAACCAATGACCATGGCCATTTGGCGAAGGAATAGTAACATTTCTCCAGAATGCCGGATATTGCAAACCACTTTCATTCTTCTTGTTATCTTTATCAGTTCACTATTTGCTAATTTACCACCGCCACCATCACGCGATGATGAACTCGAGGACTACTGTTCAGCGCATAGATTTGAAAAATTGCCACCAGGTTTGAGATTCACCAAGGAGATAGTCACTATGGAGTACGCGAATATTGGAGTATTCAAAGCTATACACTGTTGTTTACGGGGATATAGGAGTATAGAATGGTGAGTTTGAAAATGATTATATTTTGTTTGTACATAGACATTGGTGCGGTAATCATCACTGGTAATTTTTCAATGTATTCAATTTCCCCCAGCAATCACGAGAATCGTCTGAGTCATTTCAGTTATTCCTACACAGATATACATTCGCAGACTTACGATTTGTTACGTGCACACGTGTATGAACTTTTTTTCCTCCTCACAAAGCGTACTATAATTTCACGTTTTCCACTGGTACCACGAAGCAGATATCGTCATCTGTGCATAAATAATAGTGATGGAACAAAATAGAGAATCCTCAGAACATTTTATCGGAAATTCTTCTATGAATTTTTCATTACAGGAATATACCTGCGTCAGAGTATAATGTCAAGAGATTGTATATTTTCAACACGAAAATTCTCTGCGGGAGGTCACAACGCTTTGGAATAATCCCAAAGTGTGAGTGAGTAGCGTCTTGGAGTTTTACAGCAGTGATGGCGTTGAGCAAAGATATATACCGGAACAAAGAAAGTTCAAGTCGCTTTGTTGAGGGACGCCTGGCCTTTCTCTCCACCATTTCTAGTTATTGACTCTGCTTCATTTTTGACTCACTCTAATCCTCTGCCCTTTGACCGCTATAAATCCGAGAGGGACTTGACATCAAGCATCCTAAGTAATAAGTTGCGGGCAATTGCTATACCATTATTCGACCGAAAGAGTGTTAGAATACCGCTCCAGGTATTTTTATATGTATACTTTATACATGTATATAATATAAATGTATGTATAACATACGTACGCAAGTATTCGACCTTTTTCATATAAACCAGTTGGAAGAAAATGCAATGGCAAATTCTATTGTGAAATTCTCTTCTGCCTTCTGAAACAATGCAAAATATTGGAGTATGTTCTTCAACTATTGTAGGAGTAATAATGTCGAACTTGCTAATTATACTCTGAGTAATGAAACAGTTTGAAGATACAGTGCTATATATTTTTACGCGTTTCTCCATACCTTATCTTATAAAGGAGAAAAACTACACCTTTAGCCATAACCATAAGTATGGAATTCGGCTATTGCCAATCTGTCACACGACATTGGTGAAAGTTTTGTGTGAAAACGGGCATAATGGTTTTCCGTTGAAGGTCATGCTAACATGTTAACTGATGTTAGAGAAAGAAGAATTAAATGATTTTGGACCGAGATAGATATGTCTTTGCCACATCGCGGGAAATAAAAAAGAGTGAAGTTTTGAAACAAGGCGGGGGAGAGGAGAACAAGCAACATAAAGATAACTCAACTATTCTTTCTCTCTTCCCAACACCTGTTACATGTCTATATTCCCAAGTGGCAAAGGATCAACTTCGGTTTGTAAACGAAACACGAAGATATTATTATCTTTTAAAGAAATCTAACAGCTCCGGTATATACTCATCCACCAACAAAACACCATATCTTCCTCTTGTAAATGTAGATTTGAGAATGTTCAATGGCCCGAAAAAATATTCGCCTTTGAAAGATAAATATATATATATATATATATATATATATATATATATATATATATTAGTTCTTGTTTTTCATTTTCTGTCGAGCAAATTGCAAAATATATTAGAGGCGTTTCTACGTGCGGATGCGCGCGACATGAGCCCCGCTATTAGTATAATGATACTTGGCATGTCCAGGGTCGTAGTCAGGGGACATAGTGAGGATAGTGGATGGGGTCAGCGCAGGATTTGTTCGGGATGTCTATGTATATACTATTCAACAATCCGAAATAACGGAGGGACAGTAATTGCTTCGTGGAAAGTCATTTTCCACTCGCGGTCACATGCATCTACACATATGTGCTACTCCATCATATATATGTATACATATTAGCTATAAATCAAAGGAATTTCACGTGAATTGGAATGAATTGTGCAGAGATAAAAAAGGGGAAAGAGTATTTGCACGTATACTCGTACATATATGTTGAGTTACGAGGATTTGTTTTTTTCATACGTGTCACAACATATTTGAACACGATGTCTTTTGCTGTCGTGCTGTCTCGTACTGTGCTTTGAGTAAGAGAATGGTATTTTATTCAATAGCGAGAAGCAGAAAGGGAGAGAGAGAGAGAGTGAGAGAACGCCGTGTGTGAGTCACCATGTAGCCGGGTGATGTAACTTGACTGGAACATACTGCACACATGAGAAAAATTTCAATGATAATTTCTACAAATTCACGAACATGCACAGAAATTTGGATTGATTTGAGTGATTCGGAATAAAATTGAGACATTATTTTAATTGGCAGCAAGACTAAATCAAGAAAGACATATACTCTAAATTGCTGAGTCACATTGGGTCGTCTGTTTTTTAAGATTCCTGCAGACCGGTCTTCAATGGTAGCGAGTTTTTCGTACCTTCAACGAATTCCCCCTCACGATATTTCTCTTCGCCCAAAACTTTCGGCGTATTATTTTATTTTATTTTATTCTTCTCTCTTTTTTTTCTTTCTTGTATTTGCCTTGTTGTTGTTTTTTTTTTATCTGAATATATAAAGTTCCGAATGGCCATCGGTATGACGATTGCCAAGTTTCCCACACTGAAAAAACAAATGTGCAACTCTAATGAATATAAAATTTGGATTGTGCCAGTTATCGGAAATATATCTCGGATATGGCAAAAACGTTCCTCTTCCCATCATAACGTGTTCATAATATCAACAAATCGAACGAGTATTTGTCTGATAAATAACGTTATGTCAATTGCAATGCGAACTATTATGTTCGTACACAGGCAATAAATGAGTAAAAAAAAAAAAAAAGAGAAAATGCAAGAGCGGAATACGTGTTTCCTGTTCAATTCAATGGGGCATTACTATTGTAGTGTGTATACATATATATATTTCTGCTTTTACAACTTCTATCAGTCTCCCCCTTATTTCTAGCTCTTTTGTTTCCTGGCTGAAAAATAATACATCCGTTTCGCGTGTCACATACTAAATGAGAAAATGCGACAATGGAGTTTGTCATATGACTTATTAGGAAATCGAGGGATGGTATTCATTCGTCGTTCTTTTTTCTGTTCCGCTCAATCGCACCATCGATGTCCGGTAACTTCGTAGAATTTTCCGAGAACGCACCACACTTATGCGTCCACGTCGGTGTTCATTGGCGCGTTATTCCTCTTATGCACTCATATTCTGTTTTCAACCATCGTCATCGTCCCTTGTTTTCTCTGTGGTGATTCAATGAGGGACTGTTGTTACCCCCTGTATTGTTGCATTTAACATTCTTCATTCTCATTGCAAAAGAAGTATATTGTGTGACAGGGGATGAGACAAGACGATTTTAACTTAGAGTGAATTTGGTTGACATCACCTGAAGTCTGAAATCGTGTTTCATTCCGTGTGCCATGTTGTAGTCTTTATGAATACAATAAAGACTAGTTAAATATCAACTTGAAATTATAGAAACAAATTAAGTTGAAACTAAATTAAGTTTTCCGCTTCATTGGTCTGTTTTGAAATTAGCTTGTTTTCACTGACTATGGAAACATTGAAACTTGAAGTTTCGCTGCAGGTATCACAAAAACGCATCTACTCGTTTTACTCAACACACACACACATACACACATATAGAGATACGTTTTATTTTCTTAACTTACGGGGCTTTTGCCTTTTTTAGAGCAGCTAAATTCGATTGGCAACGGGACAAGTTGAAGATGAATGGTGGAAATAAAACAAAAACAGGGCAAGAAACAAAGAAACAAAAAGAAAATTGAGGAAAAATGTGTGCGAATGAGGTATATATATAGGAGGAAAAAAGACGAAGAAAAAAGTCGTAAGTTTAACGAAGAAACAAGAGTAACATGAAGACACTCCCGTTAAAACAAATGGATATGGACGTTTTTGCTGAAATTGGATTTTATGTCTGTATTTATGTATTATTTTTCATTATTTTTTCTCTTATACATTAAAATATATATCCATATATTAAGTCATACACGTGAAGAAAAAGGAAGATGATAGTCGACACAATTACCCATACATGAACAGAATGGATAATTTTTTTCTGCCCGTATATATAATAAACCATTTGTGTTGATTCAGGTTATGTTGAGGCTTTTGCGAATTGATGTACACGATTGCTCGCTATATATATATGTGCGTGTGTGTGTAATAATACGATGATGGACACGAGTCCAATGAGAAAATGTGCGCGAGTACACGCACGCAACATGATTTCCTAGAACTGGATAATAAGGCCGTCGTCGGTGCGAGAAAGTATATAAAATAACCCTCCTTGGTAAATACTTGAACGTTGCTAACTAGTCACTTAATATATATTTATAGATTATTAAGAAACAAATAATAATGACTATTCATTCAACGGAAATGGCGCGCTAAATCACTGCAGGTTGATCCATTTTCGTCAATATATATGAGAATTTTTTTCTCTTCTGTTGGACGTTTTGTGGATAGTGGGCTGCGCAGAACAAGAAAACGCAAATTAGCAAACCGTCCACGATAACATCGTGTTGTGGAAAGAAAAAGAACGTGTTTTAATCTCCTTTTGCGACAACAAAGAAATTAAACCGATGACTGAGCAGCAACATGAGCAGCAGCAGCAGCAGCAGCAGCAGAAGCACGGATATAGAAGAATGTAGAAGAGAGCAGGAGCGATGGAATGAACTCACAATGTAATAGAGTCTCGTTCGTGTTGGTTGTCTTCCAAGTAATTCGCGAGAGAGGGGAACTCAACACGAAAGAGAGTTTCTCTTTCTTTATCTGTTTTATACGCTCTCTTCTTCTGTTGTTCATTCCGATCTCGGTGACTTCTCACGCAAGGACCAATTATCCCTTTTCAGAAGACAATTATCGTGGCTTTTAAACCAGCAACGTGAGCAATTGCACCGCGACCTCGACGTTCAAACTCGTATATGTATTACATATATAAATACATGGAAGATGTATGATGAAAAATGTCCTTCTCGCCAACATCCTATGAGGTGGTAAAAACATTTGCAAAAAAAATTTTTTGTTTTTTAATATTATAAATCTGGAAATGATACATTATAAACTAATTGATGACAAAATATTCTACATTTTGGATGCGAATTAGCAATGAACGCTATCTATGTTCAATTATTTTTATGGTATAGCAGTTCAATACGCAATGAGAACATCTTCAGTTTTTTTTTATAACAAGTCAGATTTCCGTAAAAATTTTTATATCTCCAGGATAAATGTAGTGTTACTTCAATGTTTGTGAATGATTCCATACAAATTGCAATCATTAATACTGCTTAAATGATAGTGAAAAACATTTGTACAGAAAGTCTGTCGTATTCTTTTTTGTTCAATTTCTGCATTTTATCTTCTCTACATATTTTTTTTTTTTTTTTTTTCGTTCGTCATTGGCTGTGTGGCCACTTCTGCGAAACGCCGAAAATAATTGATGAGCAAGGCATGCCATACGCATACACACTCACTCATACAAATATATATATATTCTTGGGACTTTTGTTATATAGCCCTCTCGCGGTGCGATCCATTTCGAACAAGCGCGGAGGGCAATCTTCCACTTTTCTCTTCGTAGAATCGTTTAGAAGAATGAGAGAGAATGAGAGGGTGAAGCAAGAGGAACGAGAAGGAAAAGGACAAGTTCTACTTGTTCAACTTCCCCCTCATTTGAGAAAACAAATGGATATATGCACGCGATCTGCAATGTCTAATTCATTGTATGTATACATATATGATGCAACACATTTTCCAGTTGTCATGATAAAATGACGACAAGAATGATAACAACTGAGATGTGAAGTAAAAATATTAGTGATTTCGTGAGTCAGATATATTTCAATTATTATGTGAACCATTACAACTATGTTGGCACTTCGACAAGGATCAGGAATAGAATTTGCAATATAATCATCGTTTCAGATTCTGTATTTTCGATTAAACAGCAAGTATATAATGGATCAATGCTTCATGTATGATTGAGTAGTGAGGATAATAATATACTCTCCACAGATGAAAAATACTAAATCCAATTATAGTAGTCTATATCAAATGTTAGATTTTATTATTACAATAGATACACGATTTTTAATAATCCCATCGATGGTATTGGTTTGGACGATACAAATGTGGTATGGAAAAATAGATATAGTATACTATACTGAGTATACTAACAATCTCATGATATGTTATTACAACAAAAAATTCTCTTGAGACGTTTCGGATGTCTAAAACACTGCCAACTGCAGTTGCAATAATCGCAAAAAAATATATATATACATCCAAACTCTCCATATGTCTGGATTGTATTTGAGAACATGAGTATAATTCTCCGAAGTCGGTAGATATATAATTCATATGCACTGCGATAAGTATAAGCGGTCGATTCACCAGCTTATACTTGTACAACTGCATATACACTCATATACCAAGTATTAATTTCATTTTTTATTCCCATCTAGGTACAAAGATGATAAAGCCTATCCTTGGCCAGGAGCAGTCAGCCATTTCATATTGTACCCAGAGAGTGCTAATCAAACAATCTATACTCAATCAGCACGTACATCAGATGCAGGAAAATATTCATGCCGAGCTAGAAATGATACTGATGTTCTTGCCGGTGATATAACCCTTGAAATCGTTGGTACGTATCATCTCAATAAATAGATTCACACTCATTAAAATTACAATCAATTGGACAGAGACAAACATTGGTGTATTATAAAAATGACGAAAGAATCGATGTGTATCACATAAGTTGAGCTATTTTCATTTTCTCAAATATTAGTTAGACCAATCTTAAGTAAATATAATATCATCATGTTGTGTATTGAAACAGGGGGTGAGTCAAGTAGTTACACAGGAAAGCCATTACCTACTTACAAGCCAGTATCACAGTTGGTGTCTCTTGGAGGCGCTTCCAGGCTCTTCTGTGAAGCTTACTTGGGTAAAGTCGATCTACCAGACGCAAGAAACTCTGTTACTTGGGCTAAAGCTGGTAGCAATATCACTGTACCAGTTCATGGAAGAGTTTCGCAGCATCGAGTCTCTAGGTATAATATATTTAATAGATGTCATATTTTTATTATTTTTTCGTTGTCCTCCGTATTTTATTCGTTGTATAGTTTACACTCTGGCACAACAAATTTCTCCCCGTGTATAATGCAGCAGGACAGGTGAAACGGAGGATGAGAGCGACGTGAGACAGAGAGAATGAATAAACTCGACATAAGAAGTTGGGAATCTCTCATCGGGTTGGCGCGCGCTACATCATTACACTAATGATAGCTTTGCAACGTTCTTCTTCCGTTCCTCCGAACATTTTCTCTTTCATTTTTTTCTCCTCTCTCGCTCGCGATTGCTTTCTTTCGGTTTCACGCACTCATCGCGTAGTTTCGCTAACCAACATTATATCTCGTCTTTCATTCTGACCATTCGTATATATATTCATATATTCCATCATTATTCTCCCTGAACGACTTATTCTTTTGTTTACTTCTTCTCCTTGTTTTTTCAACTGTCATGCGTAATTTCTACAAATTTTTTTTCCATCATTCTGTTTTACATTTCATCCTTCAAACTATTCATATATACTTGAAAAGATAGCAGTTGATGTTGTCAAATGAATATTAACGCACTGTTTATTGCAGTTTTAACTGATGAGTCTTATTGTTCTTGCTACTTTACATACAAGTGTGAAAATTTGTGGGATTCATTTGTTCCTTAATCATTTTGTCTATAGAGAAGATGAACAAATTGTGGGTTCTTACTTGGAAATTGATGAAACAAAGCCACGAGACTTTGGTGAATACGAATGCATAATCAGCAATGGTGCAGATGAGGAAATGATCTTGTCCGCTCATATTTATCGTCGTGGTAATTGAAGTTTTTCTTTTTTTTTCCACTCAACAATTTACTTGTGCAATGAAAATACATGCTGATTAGTTTTTTTCCTTTTCTGTCACTATAGAACCTTCATTCGTCGTTGGAATGCATAGTGGATCGTGGAGAAAAGCTCTGTTGTTTGTTGTACTCGGTCTGGTTATCATTACCATGGCAATCACTTTTTACATGCGATGTTGGTTGTATTTAGCAGTTTTTTATCGTGACAAGTTCTTCTACATTGATGGAAGCGGTGAGTACATCCGAACCCTATTTACAGAAAAAATGGTATACAAATCATTATCAGACATATTTTTCTATTGACTTGGAAACTTTCATTGGTAGATGGGAAAGAGTTTGACGCATTGGTGTGTTACCACGAGAAGGACAGTGCACTTGCAGTCGGTACGTTGGTGCCATCATTAGAGATCAAATATCGATACAAGTGTTCGACACTAGAAGTGTCCCATCTGAAATGCAACTGTAAGTTTCATGATATTTAAATGTATTTATGTATTCTGCTAGATATTTCTACTTCGGCGACTTTATTCAACAACTGATTCCTTCCTCAGGGCACTTGGAAATCGAACCGCACACTTCCACAACACGCAGAGTGATTGTTATCCTCAGTCAAAATGCATTGTCGAACGAATGGAATGAAGCCAATATTAGCTCGGCATTAAAATCTCTTGCTTTAATAAAAGCTCGAGTAATAGTCATTATTCTGAATGCTCTCACGAATGTGACATCAGTCGCTAAATTGACTGAAAGCGTTGGAGTTAATAATTTTAGTGTTGACGAAACTTTTTGTGATAAAATGAAAGTTCTGCGATGGAAAATTAATTCAGGAAATGAAATTGGTGACAATAATTTTTGGTGTCGATTGAGGTTGGCAATGCCACCGCAATCATCAACTGATGCACATAATAGTCAATCAGTTGCGAAGATTGTACAAACGAAGTGCCCTTCCACAAAAACACGTGCTCATGGAAGTTTAGAAGTACTTGTGTAAAATTATCGTATATATTGATTTCATACATTCATTTTTTTGTTGACAAAGAATTGTTTATTCAACTTTTTTTTTTTTATCTATAATGACGCATTGTACATATACGCGGTCGAATCATTGGAGGAATTCTATCCTATCTTCACACATGTCTGCATATTTTAATTCAATTTTAACTTATTTAATCGGACCATATTTATCTTTTATATGTAGTTGTGGCCCCCGTATGAATCATTCGTATACTGTATCTTCAGTAAACTTGTGAATAGTAACAGTATACGTGTTACAAAACGCGATGAGAGACAGATGTGATTCTGCAAGTTTTTCAAGACGAAGTTTTTTTGTATTTAAAGAGATTTTTGGAGGAAAATTTGAAGGTAGAGAAATGTATATCATATTTTCTGTAGTATCCCAATATCAGAGTAATTTTATATTGTCTTCATTCGAAGCAGAAAAACTGTCTCCCATTTACTGTATTTTGAGGATTTTAATATCTTCTACTCTACAGTAATCTCTTTACTGCCAGTATTACGATACATAAGCATATACGATGAGTGCTGATTGAGGCCCTGCAGCAATTTGTTAATACTTCAGTACACGGAATTATTCGCCTTTAGTTTGCAATATGTTCTTCAGGATAATGTGAAGGATGAGTTCATACAGGACGAAAAAATATACGAGAAGAAAAAGAAATGCAACAATGTTCAAACTTAGTATTAATCATTTATATAGGACGGTGTCAAGTATGAAATGATAATGAAAAGTATGAGACAAACATGAGGATTGTGAATGAGTGTTTGTGAAATATATTAATGATCGAAATACTCATTTTTATACACATTCGTTTATTTCACTGTTCATTAGGCAATTGTACTTGAGGTCCAAATACATTCTCATTTAATTATTAATAATTATAAAACATTACACATTGTTCATAACTTTTATATTTTTATTACTTTTTATTGAATAACGATAATAAAAACAATGTTTGAAAAAATACATCTCAATTCTCCTACCATTGACACATGAATTTAATTTTCATCAATAATTAATAGATAAATCTTTTGTTTATCAAATGAAGCACGAAACAATAGGACCATGTTTAAAATGCAGAGAATATTCGAATGATATAAACAGAATGTGGTGGATAATGAACTGTAATTCTCACAATCAAAAATCAACAAAACAATATCTCAATCACACAATTTTCGATGAATATTGAAGATATTGTCGGGAATATTTCCAATTGAATTTATTCATATTCATGAAAGTGCCAACAATCAATAATATATATTCGAAGTATCGTACTGTGAGGGGTGGCTTGAAGCAGATGAATTCATATTTCCTTACTCCGTTCTCAACACACATTCCTAGAGTTTTTCTGATTCACGTAGAAAAATATATATTCATTTTACAATGTGCATACAAGCTACTTTCTCTCGGTTTTATTAAAAATTATATCCGTAAAACTCTAGTCTTTTTCTCTTTGTGTAGAATTCGATTGAAAGAACAATTACGTTACAAGGGCGAATGTGCAAGGCATTAATGTTTAAGTACACGTTCATATAAAGTATTGATTGAATAAAATATAATATATCTTATTGTGTATGCATTTTTTCTGATAAATGAATTTCTAAAAATTAAAGATAAAATAATACTGCGTATCCATGATAACATTATATTGTACACATATGTTTTCATTGTTCACGTGATGAACGAAGCAATTGAAGGGAAGATACATGGATAACGAAAAACAAAATTTACTGATAATAAATGAAAATTGGCAATAACTAAAGAAATTCTGTAATGGAATTTTGGCACAATGAGTGCACGATGAGATATGATAAATTTCTGTCGTTGGGATTATTTCTCCAAAATCCAATTCCTCCTTTTTCCAAACAACATAAATTTTCATCACCCAATCATTTATTACCAATATGTATAACGTGAGATTAAGTGTACTGAGAAAAAAATAGTTCTATCGGCATTGTCACATGAATTGTTACAGTGCTGTAGTTGATGGCGATGATCGCTTTTCGTAATTTTCTCGTGCAATAGCCGTTAGAACTTCACTCATTGCTGTGCCAGTTTCTTTCACCATACCCGTTAAGAAACTATCTTTATTCTGCAATAAAACATGTGGATGATCGAACTCCTGTAGGGAAAGAAAATAATCATGAATCAGTTCACATTATTTCCAGAATTGAAAGACATTCGGGAGTAATCGTTACTTACCACAGCGCTACCTGCATCCATGACTAATATCCTGTCGCTATCCATAACAGTATTGAGTCGATGGGCAATAGTAAGAACCGTACAATCCGAAAATTTGCGTCTTATAGCTTTTTGAATGAATTCATCAGTGCGTGTATCAACATTTGCTGTAGCCTCGTCTAATACAAGAATTTTATTTCGCTTGATTATAGCACGAGCAAGACATACCAACTGGCGTTGACCAACGCTGAGATTGGAGCCACCATCGTTAACATGTCCTTCTAATCCCATTTCTTTCAGTTCTACATCTGCCAACGCCGCCCAGAGCACACTGTCCTCATATTCTTCGAAAGGATCAAGATTTTTTCTCAATGTTCCGGAAAATAGGAAAGGTTCCTGTGGAATGATACTAATCTTCGATCGGAAATCATGTAGTCCAATTTCACATGTATTCACACCGTCAATTTCAATAACGCCCTCGATATAAGCAAGACGAAAAAGTGCTGACATAAGCGAAGATTTGCCCGCACCTGTTCGGCCAACAATTCCAATTCGTTCGCATGGTTCGATTGTGAAATTTAGATTTTTGAGTACTGGCGGCTCCATTGGCGCATATGATAAATAAACATTCTTGAATTCAATCTTTGCTTTTTGTGGCCAATCAGGTGGCGGCTTTTTATCTGATTGGCTCTCAAGTGCTGGTTCACTTTCGAGATTCGTGTATTCCATCACACGTTCAACAGATGTCATTTGATTTTCTAATTCGGCGCTCTGTCTCATTCCCCATTGAAACATCCCAGTAAGTCCAATACTTTGAGTAATTGCCAAACCAACATTGCCACCTTCAGCGGATCTTGATTCATCCGGCATTATTAAAAAGCTCATTGTCACCAGGAATATGTAAAAGATACAAACGACATCTAACCAGAATCCAAACGCACGAGATGACGCGATGAATATATACCACGCAGATGAATGGAGATCTTGATGACGGTCAAATTCCCCAATGAGTACTTTGCTTGCGTCAAATGATCTTATTGTCGCTAAACCTTGGAGTGATGCACTGAAGTGATTGAATACCGGCGATCTTGTAATACCTTCGAGACGCTTAACGCTGCGACTTGTTGAGAGATAAATTACACGCAAATAGTAAAATATTATTCCAATAACTGCCGTCGGAATGAGTAACCAATACTTGGCTATTCCAACAACTACGATTATACCTGTAAGTGATAAACCAATTTGGATGCAGTCAATCAATGCCATCGGCAATAATTCATCGATTGCACCCATGTCTTTGGAAAAACGGTTGAGAACACGTCCCGACGTATTTGTGTTGAAGAAACGCATTGAAGCACGACTAATACTACGGAACATGGCATCATGAAGTCTTTTGGATGCCCGCATACACATCTCGAAAAAGGCAAACGATCTAACGACACTTACAACTATCGTGAAAACAGTTATGCCAGAAAATATATAAATGCATGTCTCTGTCGATAGGAATTCATCAGCGTTCGAGGTTATCGTCGAATTGCCGTTTGTAGTGAAATTATTGGCAGCCTTTATTCGGTTACTTTCTTGCAGATTAACCCAATAAGCAATGAACCAATCACCACCACTTGCGCCTAATTGAGCAGCAATATAAAGTAACATAATAATGAAAATAACACAGCAATTTCCACCTGCCTTCAAATATGACATATAAACATAGCCACTAATACTGCCTTTTGTCCTTGCTTCATCGACTTCTTCAGGTTCATTATTGCCCCATCCTGTAGTGTCATTTGTCATAAATGAACTTAAAGACGAAATACTCGGATGACGGGAATTGGCACGACTGGGTGGAGCAGACGGTGGTCCATCATCTGTGACATGGGTTGGCGCTGACTCAAGCAAACGTCCAAAGTCAACACCCATGCTTACGAGTTGATCGTATGTACCCTCAGCTTGGACCCCACCATCTTTTAACACAATTATTTTTTCAACATTGCGTAAAAATTGAATTTGATGGGTTACGAGTATTCTTGTACGGCCCCGGAGATATTTGTCAATACATTCTTCAAACATATGTTTGCCCACATGGGCATCGACTGCACTTAGCGGATCATCAAACACATAAAGTGACGCGTCGGCATAAACAGCCCGTGCCAAATTGATTCTTGCTCGTTGCCCACCAGATAGACTTATTCCACGTTCACCGACAACAGTTTTATCGCCATAAGGTAATAAAGTGAAATCACGTTTCAATTGACACACTTTAATGACTTGATCATATTTCCGATAATCCATTGTTCGTCCAAACAGAATGTTCTGTCGTATAGAACCTGCGAATAACCATGGCTCCTGACTAGCGTACGCTATACAATTTGGTACACTCACTTTTCCCCGAGTAATTGGCAATTCCTTCAAAATAACATTAAGCAAACTCGATTTCCCTGATCCAACTTGACCAACAACTGCTACTAACTGCCCCGGTTTCACATTTATATTAATTTCACGCAATGTGTCTTCTTGATCACTTTCCAGCCATTTAGCATGAACACCATCCAGAATTACTGACTTGTCGTCTTCCTTGGTGATATTAATTTGTGTGTCATCATCTATTTTCGTGCCATCTCTCACATTGATCTTTGTATTTGACAATTTTTTTTCACTATTTCCACATTCGTTGAGACTTGTTGATTCCACTTCATCATACATCATGAATTCTTGTAAACGTCTAATTGACACATGAGCCTCGGCAATTTGGGAAATACCTTGCGGAAAAAATACAGTCATATTTTGCCGGAGTATATTATAATATGCTGTCAACATAAAAACCTTTTCAGCCGTGATTGAATTTTTTTCGAGCACATAAGCGAGTATGGTTACAAATAGTGATAATCTTGTTGTAAACATGATGAAAGACATGATTACACCTCTTATGTAGCTGGTTTGTCGAATTACTCCAATTTCCCGTTTCCTGGCATTTTTTATCAGATCACTGAATGGAAATTCCCATGTGTACATTTTGATTGCTTGAATGCCTCTGATGATCTCGTTTGTCAAACGCACTCTCTCATCTGTTCTC
The DNA here is from genome assembly GCA_030523045.1 of Meteorus cinctellus. Classification (NCBI taxonomy): domain Eukaryota; kingdom Metazoa; phylum Arthropoda; class Insecta; order Hymenoptera; family Braconidae; genus Meteorus; species Meteorus cinctellus. The sequence continues at coordinate 8,492 of JAPYZF010000526.1, read as the reverse complement.
ACTGCCGTGCGAAAACGTAATGTTGATGATTTTTTTCCAAGCCATCCTTGAAGTGGTATAAACATTAAAAGTGAAGTAACACCAAAAATTGCAGCCAATCCCACTTGCTGATACATCATATAAGTAATAATAATGGTTTCTAGTGGACCAATCCAAAGATAATGGAGGAATATCAGAGCAGTGTCAAATCGGCCAACGTCATTTGACAATAGGTTAACCGCTTGACCTACCGTTGTTTCCCCCAGGGCAGTTTTTGATAATTTAAGAGCTTTACGATAAATAAGAGAGCAGCAAGCCACGCGCATCTTCATACCCATGTGGAAAATTGCCATCATATAGGGATGAACAACGAAAATATTCGCTGCTGAACATAAGATTATAACAGTTGCATAAAGATACGCTTCAGTCAGTGGTATTTTTGAATCCGAAAAATACCGCAATAATCGACCTATTGCCAGTGGCTGGAATACTCTGTGGATAAATGTGGATAAAATTATGATTATGATCGAAATAATTGCATTATGATATCTGGACGAATTACCTCAAAACAATTTCCATTATTGCTAAAGCAATTCCGTACATAGCGATGCGCGCACCGAAGACTTTGATCAAAGCTCGTCTTAAACTTGGAGTTTTCCGTTTCTTATTGTAAGCAAAATTCTCGGCCTTCTCCGAAGATCCACGTTTTTTGTTAAAGCGCTCAACTTCATTATTCCACGCGATTGACATTTTATCGCCAATAATACTGCTAGTATGTTCCTTCAGTGGTCTACAGAGATCGTCCACTTCCAAATCTCTTTTATAGCCGAGCCAAAAAGTCTTGAGCACCCATCTGAGTATAATTTTTATTGGATAATTCAATTTGAGTCTTTAATGAAAGATGAAAATAATGATTGTAAATTGGATAATTACGTGAATGTGAGTGCACTGAAAGGATTCGCACCCTCTCGCGGGTTTTTTTTCTTTTCCACAGCAACTTTACCGTCCATTTTACAATTATCTCCTCCTCATCAGTACACAATGTAATGTCGACGCAGATTCTGTGGTGGATGTATACTAAGTTAAAAGAAAACGAGAAAGAAAAACAAATTAAAACATAATTGACAGGACAATTGTCGAAGCAAAAGATGAATTTAACAGTTGCCATCGGACGAATCGTTGAGTAACCAGTGAACTTTTCGACGTTTATAAATTCATGAGTGATAGTACTGATATCTTCTAGAATAGAGATTTGAAAAAAAATTAATAACATACTCAACAATTTATTAGCGTACCAAGAAAGAAAAAATGAAACTCAACACGATTAGATGAACGACTGTAGCTTAATGTAGAACAATAAAAAAGATATGATATTCGATGATAATTTCAGCGTGTCAGACAATACGATGACTTTCAATTTGTGAAATGATACAAATGTAACACCAAGAATGATAGCGTTAAAATTTCCAGATTAATTCACATCTAGCTGCTAAGACGGCTGCCCGCTAACTAAGAATGAGAAATAAGAACCCATCACAATATTGAAATACATATCAACCGATAATATTTGCATGTACGAGTGATAGATAAACTATATCAATGATTATTTGAGTACGAACCGCGGGCATTTTTTGTAACGAAATATCATATGGAAAGAAAGTATACAACTAATAGTACTGTCATTGAATTAGCAATGATTGTCACTATTTGAACATCATTGAATTTCAAGTGTTTTCAATTAACTTGTCCTCATTCCAATATCCGAGAAATGATAGAACCTAATGAACGTAACATAGCAAAACTCATCAAGCAGATGATTATTGACACACATTTACATCGATCAGGTAGTACTGAAGTGTTGTCAATCTAAGCTCAATGTCACTCTACTGATAGTGATTGTTGACAAATTTTTCGAGATTAGAAACAACAATGGTACAATAAAAAATTATATTTTCTCATACACTCTTTCCCAACTGAGGTCGTTACTGCAATAGGGTAATGTTATTGCGATTTTATTGTAACTTAGAAATGGCTTATGCAGACAGTTGAAAAGATTCTTAAGAAGAAATTCGAAAAATCTACTGTTGTGTGTAAAAAAATGTATGTCTCACGTGAGTTCTGATTCGATACTGATTGATGTGAAGGAACACTGGACAAATCGTTTGAATTTCCTCTTCCAGCAAGTATTTTCACGTAGTCAAACTATATTTCTTCACAAGAAATATCTTTTTTATGTGCATATCACGTATATATTTCAAAATATGATAACACGATTAGGCAGTTAAGATTAGACAACAATGGCGATTTACTGAATAGTGAGAATTATGAAATAAATTATACCAAGACAATAAATGAAGAAACAAGAGTCAGAAAAATGCTATCTCATCGAATATAATTGTAGAATGTGGGATGGACTTGCAACATATATATATATATATATAATGTCCATACATGTGGATAATCATAGTATTATCGCGGTTGGTTTCAGGTCACGTTCGCTGAATTTTGTTGCTATATTTAACCAAACAGGATTGAATAAAAGGAAGCATTACCTTATTCAGCAGAATGGATTTGAAGCCATTTGCACTAACATTTATCAGAGCTAACGTCTTTTTACGTTGTCCGTGAACAATTATGAACAACTAAATGACGTGGATACCATTGGTTAACCCCAAACAGATTAACAAAACACGTGACCATGTGAACATACCGATGTGGCAAGTGCATGTGAATGTTGCATTGTGTTACTGTCGGGTGCTGTTGGCAACTACTGGGTACTGCTTATTCATCATTGTGTGAAGGTCATTGTTCACTGAGGAGACAGGTGAACAATGTGAACAATTTGCACATACCATCACATCATTGCATCAATAATGCTTCCTATAAATGACTTCTTTGTGATTAACTGCAGTTGCTTAGAAAATGCAATGTCTATCGGTATCGATTGAATTTTTTCTGTTATTATTATTTTGAAAAAATTCATGCCCAAATCACTGAATTCATTCATCACCATATATATTTATATGGAAAATTACAGCAGAGATATACTGTGACCCTGTGAGAATGTATTCACGTGATACATGTATGATTCATTTAATTGCCACTAATTGTTGCGATCCAAAGAATAGGACAATTACACACATAATATACGCAAATGAGTATAGACATTTTATATTCTTGAATGTGACTTCGAGAAGAGTGTCACAAACTGCCACAAACTGCAGTATGAACGTACGGTACAACAGAGACGTAGGAGCTATATCGTATAATCTGCAATTAACTTGATACCATTGTCCTACAGGAGGCGTTACATGTCGTCCTTGGCCCATCTATTGGATGATTTCAGGATTCATGGCGTTAAACGACGAGCTCGTCTCATCTCATTTCATTGTAAATTTTTCACTTCGCACACATAAGAACGTGTGAGAAGCTGAATTCAATATGATTCCGGCCGAAGAGACAACTGGCAATTTTCGCAGTACGTTTGATAAAATAACACAGGTATAATTTTGAATTTGATAAATTAAAGATATTGTGACTTTGAATTATTATTTTGTAGCATTGTGGTTAAAGTTCGATAACACCAGCACAGATAGGCATCAATTATTTTTCAAAGAGCATTCTGTGAGGAATCAGGAGCCAGAATATCCCAAAGGGAAAACATTATTTGTACTTAATATACCATTGTATATCAATTTAAATTCACTAAAAGCTGCATTTTCACGACTTTGTGGACATGTCAAATTTGCTAAATTTCAATCGGGACTCGGAAGTACCAAAACAGGATTCAAAATTGCTTACATAGTATTTTCCAATGATTCGGCAGTTGGAAAGGCACTATTACTCCCGAAAGATTTGACAATTGTCCTGAATACAGTGGAGAATTCTTGTATACTGGGAATACAAAGTAAGCATTTATTATATAGTCTTTCTTCGTTTTGTATATCGCGAGATAGTGAAAACGATGTGGTGTTTTTTTTCAACAGAATGGTGCAAAGAGTATAATTCGATTGCTGTGCAGAATGAACAAGAACTTAAACATTTAATTGAGAAATATATGGCGGCATATGACTCAAGAGTTAAGGACGAATCGGCAAATAAAAATGACGAAGATGATGGATGGACAACTGTGTCAAGTAAAAAGAAGCGAGGACAATTTGCACCAGCAAGGAAAGAATCGACAATCGAAAAATTACAAAACTCGGAGGAGCAGAAGAGCAAGAAAAAACAATTGCTCAATTTCTACACATTTCAAATTCGTGAAGCCAAAAAGCAACGTAAGTCTATTATTCAGAAATTTTATATGTAGAGAGATCGAACAGGCATATTCCAACGCTACTGATATTTTTTAGATTTGGCAGAGTTGCGCAAAAAATTTGAATTGGACAAAAAGAAATTGCAGCAACTAAAAGCTAAGAGAACATTCAAACCTTTTGTATAAGATTAAGAAATATATATATACATATTTTAACTACGTTCATAATAATTTTCACACTTTCATCATACAACCGGCGCTTTTGTCCCATGAGTGAATAACGTTAATTCAATGAGAAAATGTTTGCACGTCAGTGGTTGCAGGAGTGCCAATAATTCCTCTGAAATTATCACAGAATATTATTAATATTAATGAAGAGATTATTCATTATTGTAAATATTAAAATTGTGAACTTACGTTTATTACCATAAATACAATTTACTGACAAAGCAGTACTGACCGCCTGCGCTAACCTCGCTAATGCGAGGTCAGAATCCGCCGGTCCAATATTCGCGTCTGTTAACTCTAAAAGTGACGATAAGGATCGCGTTGTTTGTGCTAAATGTTGTGCCGATATTGCATGTTTATTACCCCCAGAGTTTTGTAATCTTTGTACGGCGTCCAATAACAAATGTTGAATTTTTGAATAGAGTTTATAACGGTCTTGAACTTGATTTTTCTCATCATGTGTATTGACAGACTGTTTTCTTGCTGGGCTCAAGATACACCATCTATTGGATGTAAAGATATTTTTAATAACTTGATAGCACTCAGTATTTATCAGCATAGTTATTTCATTCATATTACCTAAATAGTCCCGCAATGGGAGTTATTGGTGTCATGGGTATACCGCCCGAAGGTAACGCTGGATTATCAGTGAGAGACGTCGTCAATAAACCCGGATTATCGTCTATCCAGTTTCCCACTAGCTCTAACAATTCATTCGGAGGATCCTCAAATTTAAATACTTCGCCAATTGCTGTCAATAGATTCGCTGTGAAATACGGAACCAGAACTGGCAATTGTTTTAATCTATCTATTGATTTCGGTGAATAAACGAAAAAGTCATCGAGAATGTGTGTAGCAAGGCCTACACTCTGTGCTGATGTTGATCCTAGTTGCTGCATCCACATCCCAGTTGAATCTAATACCTCCCGATTTTGTGTACAAACAGCCAGAGACACTAGATGTCCAAGTATTTCATATCTTGGACATTCAACAGGGAAGAGAAATAAAAATATCGCATTCCGAACCGCTGGACTTCTCTCTGGGTTACGGAAAAAATCACTGAGTATTTCAATCAATTGAAATTCCAAGAGTGCTCGAGGTTTATTTTGCTGCTTCAATTTTTCAATTTCTCCGAAAACAAATTCAGTCATTAAATCCGTTTGCAATTGAATTTGTTGTTGTACTGTTGTACTACTCGCTATCCGCGAAAGATTCGCTGAAACATAAATTCATTTGCATATAAGTGTAAATTTAGCAGACCCAAGACAATTTTTTATTTATAAATATAGAAGTAAATATTTGAGATACTGGAATTTAACAAAAATGCTTGTGTAGATTTTGTAATTTTCTGCACGACCAATTTCATATTTTCCTTCTGTCTGAAATTTATATGTTTGTTTCAAAATTCAAAACATTGCGAAATTTCCACAAAATAATATTTTATATTATGTAAAAAAATGGACGAGAGTGAGTTAGTGCCAGAGGACTTTATTATGAGGTAAATAGGAATTGAAATATTATATTTGAATGATTAGCTATCGTTGTAGTTTTAACAAGAAGGATGTGAAAGTAACCTCTACTTACCAATAGCAACTAATGCCTCTTTGGCACAGGCTGGAAAATCTAATTTTCGGAGATAATATTTAATATCGGAATCCGTGATTGAAGGGTTGGTTTGTTGAAATGCTGCATAACTCATTGTCACCCTCGATGATACGTAAAGAAGATGAATTGTCTGGTACTTAGTTTGGATTTATTTGGTAAACAAATACACAGCTGACAGAGTATTGTTGGATGATTCTTTCGTTAGGCAGCGCCACAATAGCTCACTTTCACGATGTCTCGTTCAGTCTGATTTCTCATGATAATTTTCTGGAGGATTGAGGGAACACGCAAGTCCGTGCAACACTGAAGTCTGAACAAACACTCAGTAACACGCAGAAACGCGAAAATATGGCCATTGCCCGTGACGTTGATGTCATTTGTCGAAGACTAGCACGAATATTCGAATCGTGACTGTGATTACCCATATTAGATAATCAAGGATTCATGTAGATATTCACTGTGAATATTAAATTATTCAAAATTATTTCAATGAGTAAAACTGTGAAAATGTCTCGAGGATATGAAGGGATTCGTTACAGCTCTGAGAAACAAATTGTCGTTCTGGATATTGGGGCAGCTTACACAAAGTGGGTGTTTACAGAATGAAGAAAAATTTGAAAAATATATCTCAATATTGTGTACCCAACGACTCATAGTGATAAATGTTATTATATACTTGTAGATTCGGATATGCAGGTGAAGCAACACCTCGGGGTATTATAAGATCTGTGATAAAATGTCCTGAAACGAAAAAAATACGAAACATCTATGAATATAATACCAAGGAAGATTTATATCAATTACTCGTCGAGTTCCTTCATTCTATTTTTTTTAGGTAATTCATTTGATATAAATTCTTTTATATTCACAATTTATTTTTTTTATTCTCGTGATTCAATAGGCATGTAGTAATAACACCGAGGGATGTGAGGGTAATTGTCCTTGAATCACTTCTTTTACCAACAAAATTCCGCGAGACTCTGGCTAAGGTTTTATTCCGACACTTTGAAGTGGGATCATTAATGTTATTACCGACGCATTTAGTAGCAATGAGCACACTTGGATGGGATACAGCAATCGTTTTGGATGTGGGATATCAGGAAGCGACATTAATTCCAATTTTTCATGGTGTTCCTATTCTAAAAGCTTGGCAGAGTTTGCCGTTGGCCGGTAAAGCGGTACACAAGTGAGGCTTCTTCTCAATAATTCCAATTATCCATATCTTCAATGAATTTCACTAACTTTATATTTGAACATTTCTTGTCAGATTCATCAAAGATCAATTAAAGGATGTCCTACCCAATGTAGAACTCGAAGAGAGAACAATTGAAGATATCAAAGTCAGAACATGCTTCGCAACGACTTTGGAGCGCTCTAAAAAGTTGGGGACGGATGATTCGCCATCGCCTCCACCATCCGTAAAATATCCAGGCATTAAAACGATTGAAATTCCTGGATATGTGAGAGAAAATGCTTTTGAGTCACTGTGGATTGGGGAAGGCGATGGTCTCAGCATCCCAACAATGATTATAGATGCTATATTTAAGGTGAGATATACTGGTAGTAATTCTATCAATTATTGTAAGGCGAATCACTATTTTCGATCATTATCGTTTCAGTGTCCGATTGATACTCGACGTAAATTGGCTGAGAATATTTTGCTGATTGGTGGAACGACAATGGCCAAAGGTTTTGCTGCCAGACTTAAATCTGAATTGATATCTTTGGTGAATAATGAGAAACAGTCAACAATTTGCAATTTTAAATTTCACGCGGCGCCATGTAAAGCAAATTACACTGCGTGGTTGGGTGGAGCTATTTTTGGCATTGCTGATCTTCCATCGCGATACATTACTAAGGATAATTATTTGAAGACTAATAGAATGCCGGATTGGGTGAACTTGATTGACAATCAGAAAGAGCTTCGCCCCAATCATGACTTATAATTAATTTAGCAATAAAGGAAGAAAAATATTTCATCACTGCATCATCTATGTTTTTATAATTCAAAAGTTATCAGTAGATGTTCTCAAAATTATAAATGATCTTATGAGTTATTTATTTGAGTGAAATTGAATAATATATTTGGATTGTGGTAAAAATTCCGAACGCGCTGTTATCATTGTACCAAACGACAAAGAAAGTTGCATACTTTTTTTACAAATGTGGCCAACTTCAGTCGCAATTGACCGTTACGCCTCTACAACACAACTTTGAAAGTTACATCCAAACTGTTGGTCACGTGACAGACAATAGTTCAGTTTAATACAAATTTTGAGACTATTCAAAATTTTCTCACACACCACTTCTTCGTGGCATTTCAATGAGTACACACGTTTACGCTAACGCGCAACGAATTGTTCAAATTTAAATAAAATTCTCTATTTTCAAAGTGAACACGAAATATAAAATTATTGTAGAGTGT
>JAPYZF010000525.1:0-57074 GCA_030523045.1 Meteorus cinctellus | reverse complement strand
GTTATGTTCAGGAGGTCTTAAAACGTCGAGATCTATGAAAAACTCGACTTTTTATTTTCGGGGTAAAAACAATAACTTCCTATCGGGAAGTTAAATATTAGCTCGGTCATTCCCAATTCTTAGATACAAATGAGCAGAAACTCTATTGAATTTTGTGGAGGCATCTGATGAAAAAAGGTGATTCGTCAAACTCGATTTGCTACTCGCACCTGTGACATGTTAAATTTCGTTGCGTTTTCGCTGGGAAATAATTGTCATGATCACGATATAATTACACCGTTGCCTTGCCAGCGCCCCTTGTGCCTGTTTATATTCAATACTACTGGCAAAAAGTTTTTTATTATTGTTGCGAAAACAACTTGAACTGCACCTGGCATCAATCTTAATTTATACATATATGTTCATGAACAATTGTGATTCCATTATGTGTGTGCATGTTCATTGGAAGTATATGATCGCTCTTCTCAGTCGAGTTGAATTTAATTCTTGCGACGGGGCAGCAAATTAATCTATATATTTTGTCATGAGAAAGTTTGATATAGAGAACTTTTTTTACATCAGATTCATTGATCGACGCATCGGAATAAATATTCTTGCTATGGCTAAAAATGATAGATCTATTAGAGAAAAATATCACAGAAAAAGTTGTAATTAGATTTGAAACTGTAGTCAACATATCAGATATACGTGGTGCATCTACAGTGAATTATATAATAGAATGAAAAAAAAATATTTCTTGTATGAATGGAGACTTTAATAAAATGGTGAATAATACAATTGCAGTGACCAAGTTCTACCGATTCCTACTCCAATAATAAATTTTTTTTTCCTTTTTTGGCCTGAATTTCATGTGAACTCATTTTCAATCTTTGCCGTATATTCATCAAAAATGATATGTTGGTAAAGACAACTATGAATAATGGGTGGGAGCAGTTCAGTAAATGAACGAAAATATATGAGACAGCCACACTCAATAATTGATAGGAAATTAATACTGCAATTTTTTGTATTCGCTTGTTTCCATTGTCAGAAAATTGACGTCTCTTGAAGAGTTATCGTTTAGTCAGTTTATTGAATAGCAAAATTTCGATTTTATGAATTCCCGATCACGTCATAATGATGAGCTTCTGGAGAAATAAAAAAAAATATTATTTCCATTGCGATTCGATGATGAGAGTAACAATATGAAACAATATGTTCATGGGCGTATAAATATGTGTAATGCTATTATGCAATAAACAGTAATATGATATAATTTGATTTGGTATTTAATTATCGGATTGCGTATCATGAAATAATTCAAGTGTGAATGTATCTAACGTCAGAAATGAATTGAAACGTGATCATGATGGATCAACTATTTCACAGTTCATCGCAGTGAAAAGTGAAACTATTAGCGTTAAATTGGTCACACTTGTTTGCACACTATGTTCTAAATAGTTTCTACATTTCAGATAGCGGTAAACCACTATTTTCATTCTGCAATATAATCTTCAGATAAATTATTACTCAATAGAAATTATGATATCAAATCGTCCTTGATGAAATGATATAGAAAAAAAAGTAAATTGCCCCATGATGGAAAGGAAAGGAGGAAGAAATAGTGCTCGTTCACGAATCACAAAATCGAATGAATGTGCAAGCATAACAGAAATCATTCCATTGGCAAATCGTCATGACTTTCCTAACACTACTGACCAAACGATATAATTAAGATCACGTAAATCACTGCCTGCTCAGTTCACCACTGATAATCATGGACGTATCACGACGAGCAACGAAAACACCATTTATATTCTGCATTATTCTCACGGTAATAACACAATCATGTTTTATTTTTCATAAATTTCACGCAGTTGCAAAATTTCGATTGAACAAATCGTAGAAGCATTAAAGACCGACATGAGAATTAGCAAAATCATCAATATGTTTTCGTGCTGCTTTCGATCTATCTATAACAATTACTGCGTCACGAAAACTCGCATTCAACTTTCAACAGTGTTCGCGGCATCTTTTGCTTGTCAATCACAGCTACATAGATGAGTAAATTATGCGTCCAGTTGAATGTTGAAAAAATTTTTAATGGAATGGTCTGCATATATATAACCTATCGGTCAGGACCGCAATATTATTTCTCGTGTTCAAAGAGTAAATACAATAACTGTAACAATTTAATGGTGAAAATACTGGAACACACATTTTCATCTACAGTCTCGAAATTAAAAACATTGTTCGTATTAATATTCAACACAAACGTTCCCACCAAAATTTTGGTCGATGATACTCCCTGTGTTATTATTATTATTCAATGTTTTTTTATCGACACATAAAAATGTAGGTGGAAACATCCCTGGCCGCCGCCTATTTTTCCAACAATTTTCCAATTGTTGTCATGGATAACGCACCAGTATACTCTGCAAGCCATGCAGTGCCAAAATTATTAGAGCCACAGAGTGCCAGATTAACAAGACGTCATGGAAATTCACAATACAGAACTGAAGAAAATGATGAGCCCAAATCGTATGGGGGCAAAAACGATTTGAGATACCAATTGCCGATTGAACCAAGAGTGTCGATACCATTGCCGGCACCAAAAGTATTGAATCATTATGTAAAAAAGCCCAGCGAATATATGATTGCTCGTGCAGATGGTGGCGCACGGCCTAAAATAAAACGTCAAAACGATCAAGACGATTACGACGAAGGTTTCTATGAATATTCTGATGATGTTTCGCACTATTCCATTGACAATGATGGAGATAATCAAGCCGTGGCTGAATCAAAAAAACACGAAGAAAAACATAAGGAAGAAAAACACGAACACGGCGGAGGAGGTGAACATCATGAAGATTCTCATTCTTCTCATGGGGATAAGGGTGATAAGGTAATATTGATAAAATCCAAATAATATTATATAATTTGCAAAGTGGAGGGAAAATATTGTCAATATCATGATGATAATATCCGATATAGGGCTATAAAGATTGGCATGAACATGAAGAAGGTAAAAAAGGTCATCACGATCACGAAGATCACAAGAAACATTACGAAGAAGAAGGTGGCGAAAAGAAAAAAAAAGAAGACGAGGAGGGATACTACAAGGAATACCATCACGGTGAAAAGGGCGAAAAGGGATCAAAGTATGGAGAGAAAGGAGAATATAAAAAGGGCCACAGCACTCATGGAAAACATGTAGTTCACAAAAAGGTAATCACTTTTTTCTTTCTCAAATTATATTCTCATGTATTTACCAGTAACCATTCAATTCAATTCATCTTATATGTATTTTCTTGAACTATTGCCTTCAATGATGTTAATCTATGAAGCTCATTTTATTTTGACTCTTTACTGCGGCACAACGATCCTGGGTTGTTTGGATTTGCATCCCACGTCATAAACCATTATGAATTTTTCCGCACAGACAAATTCGTTCACTCAGAAAGCCACCCTGCACAATTCTGATGTTAATTCAATAACTTTTCAATGTAGAAAATTTTCCCAACACTCGCATCCTACTGAATACTTGAGGCATCATCAACTATTTGATTTATTCATTTGTTTACTTTATTACTTTTCATCATTTACCGTTGAACATGTCGCTTGGCTGCAATCAAAATAATCTATTTTGAAGAATGGCTAAGCAAACGATATTTCCGACACTCGGTAGCCGCCTAAATACAAATTATTCATGAGAGACAATAATTTTAATGGCAAACAACTGTCTTACATCTTCAAGTAAAACAAATTCATTCGATTAATGTGTCGTTAGGTATTTTTATCAATTCATTCTCCTGATATGTTAACACAAAGAGCACAATCTCTTTTACGACAAAAAAATGGGTTATCATATGTTTGCCAGTCATAAAATGTATTTTATGTCATCAATCTAAACGACACTTGCAGTTTTTGTTTCATCATACGCATTTTTATGAACGACGGTGAACAAATCATCATGATTAATCCTCAGGAACCCTGCAGGTTGAGCCAAGTGATATAATTTCGTTAAACTATAATTTAACAAAGAGACAAGAAATTCTTATCGCAATATACGTTTGCATCTTGATTTTCTGACCCTCCAATTATTTTTATATTTATTAGAAAATAGCAAGAATTAGAGTTCATATAAAAAATGATTGGATGATGAATTTGTACTATCGAATATTCACGCTGAATTGTTGCGATCTAGAAGCCTCATGATGAACCGCCATAAAATCATCCTCCGATACATCTTCATCCATCTGAAAAGATCCCATTTATTTGAAATATTTGTGCACTCTTTATAATTTTTCTATAAGACTCGTTTTTTCGTAACACAAACTATGCATAATATATATTTTATTGTGTTTGACACTTTCCGGTTAAACAGTCACATAATTTTCTTACAATATTGCTATAAGTAAGAGAAAAGAAAATATATAATATATGATGAAAAATACATAATACCATTGACAATAATAAAAATATTAATAATGATTGTGTGAATAATATTTGATATCAGGACGAATACGAGAAGAATGTGGACTTTTTCGATGAAGATCATTCAGAGGAAGGTCACGAAAAACATGGCGATTATCATCATAAATATGAACATGCTCACGGTGGAAAGAAAAAGAAGGGACATCATCACGGTGGAGAACATGAAGAGAAATATGGTGAAAAGAAAGAACATTCCAAGGGTGAACATCACGATGACGAAGAGGCGTATGATAAAAGTGAGGGTGAAAAGGATCATTGGAAGCATGGCGCTAAATATGGTAAAAAGAGCGAACATGAGGATGAAAAGAAATGGTCACATAAAAAAAAACATTAATGAATAAACAAATGGGGAATATCAGAGTGACAGCCCATTGATAGCTTTGAGTAATAATCGTTATTGTAATTTCATTTGTGAATACTATATAAGTGTGTCATACAAGCAAGATAAAGAAGTGATATTAAAATTTTTCCAATTTTATTCGTGTCGACGACAAATCCCATTCGGCCAATTAATCCTCAACGGGTTAGTAAATGTGAAACCTTGATTGATCCGCGTGGAAAATGAACACTCGTTCTTATCCTATCATCATTATCAACATGTGAACACGTAATGCCGTCATGAGCATACCATCAGCTTATTCAATATTATCTTCATGTTTAATGTATTACGCAACATCCATATAATACGTCATTATTATTTTTGATATGTGCAGTGTGTTTATGACTGGGTATTTTATTCGTTGACATAGGCATTAAAGTAAGGCATACACAACCCATGATTGTTCACTAAATCGTCGCATTACTTTCAATCCAACGCCAATGTACATGAATATGATGCTAATACATCAGGAATCATCAATCTCTCCATCTCGAAATCATTAACTTCATACATATAAAAAAAAAAAAACACCACATAAATATCAAGAAGTTTCATTAAATTTCATAGACCTTATAAACAATTTACTGAATCTTACAAGAGATGCTACACGTCATATCGTATAAGATTCATGAATTGAGCTATTGTTCCTTTTTATACGATAGAATTTTCTATAAATCAATTCTTACAATATTATTGAAGAATGTGAAGAACAACGAATTCAAGACCTGAGGGGATGATGAATTAATTCATCAGATGAATATAGAAATGTGCTCTCAGGGATAATTCTGAAAGGTATTAGTTGTGGAGTACATACATTTTCTTTCGTATCGCTGCATACAATTTATTTAGAGTAATCACCTCGTGAAAACAACAGTAGTATTTACAGAAGAACAATTTTTGTTCATGTTGCAAATTGGTGTCATTAGAATGTGCACTGATCCGAGTAATCGTTAATTATCATTAATATTGGTAGCGGAGCGAAACCCCATGAGTAGGTGACAATGATAATATTCGATAATAATGTTCATACCATTATAGTACACTTTCTTCGTTTTTTTCCATTCCTATGGCTGATTTGAAATCAGTGAATAAACAGAATTTATACAAATATGTAAACTTTAGTAATGGGCTTATGACATTTAATTGATGAATTTATTTATATTGTTTTCAAGTAGTTTGCAATGTTGTTGATGTTAGATCAACAGTAGTCCCCGTGTCAACGCATAAACATATAAATGCATTCACTTTAATGAGTAATTAGTACGTGCATCCGTTAGATAATTGGCTTTCACTACTTTTATGTTTTTGTTACCCATTGTTTCTCTTTTATTAACTATGCAAAACGAACGTGCGAACGTCATGCGTCGAGACGCCTTTGGGTGAACAGCGTTGAGGCGTCGGCGTCGACGGCCACGATTGTAGTGTTATATAGAAGCTGGACACCGTTACCCTCATCGTCATTCTCGCGCGGAGGACTCTGTTGATCGCAAGAACTTTAGTCTCCACGAAAATTCATAAATAAACTCCATATTATATTGTTCCAATACAAAATTCATTTAAATTAATATCATTGCGTAATTAAATTATTCATAAGCAGGAAATTAAAAAAAAAAGGAAACAATATAGTTGAATTGTAATTGATAAAGATATTCGATTGGGAGAAGTGAAAATAAAGCAAAAGAACGAAATCGTGCAGGAAAAAGGTAAAAGATTTAAAGAATATTCCGGACATTTTTTTTTTCACGTGTCAACTTTTATTATTGTTTTTCTTCTTTTTTTTCTGCACTGTTTTCTGTCGTTTCTATTATCCTCTCTCTGAATGCATTCGATGGGATTTTCCATTATCGTTTGTTATTCTTTAATCATGAAATGAAACATTTTCATTGAATTTTATGTACTATCGGCTGGTAATCTCAAATGTATGTATGAAAATATGTTTTATATCTGTACTGTGATTGATCGATCATTACAAGCGTCCATTTATTTATCACTTCCATGCCAATGATTCAACTGCATTTTTCACCTGATATTAAACGAAAGGATGAAAAAAATGCATAAATTGTTAGGTAATTGACAACTTTAGTCGTTAATTATACAATATCGATCGATATCATGGCACTTGGTGGCCTCAATTCAATCAGTATAATTTATCCACCTATTAGTGATGTTTGCTTTGCCCGCATTTTCTTATATAATTAGATGTTGAAAATTCACGTTCATTAATTATTGAACTCATTGCTTATTTTTCGAGTAAATTCTCATTCCTCTTAATTTTCGCGTCACCGACAGAGCCCATATTCTCGGGAGCCAATTGTCTCGTTAGAGAAGCGAAAAAATGTCAGTACACATTTCATGTTATCTCAACGCGAAAATTTCAATTTATTTTTAGTGCAATCGTATCGTACTTTTCCTCATTTTATTCTCCGTAGATTTCACTTTAATTTATTCACAAACATATAAACAGAGCGGGATGAGAACAACAGATGATTGGTTCGTGTGTCATTGAATGAATAAATTACCTGAATTTTTTCGCCTGGTGACAAAGACAATACGCGGGAGCTCCCATTGCTCGTATATTATATTCGGCCACGAGTTCCTGTCTCCATCCGCGGCATAAATCTCTACATAAAAATCTACCAAATGCATAAGAAAAATAATAACATATTCATTTGGCTTTATTAACCCATATTACTTACACTACACGTCATATTTAACCATGCTAAACGCAATATGTTAGGAGAATAGTGGTGGGAAAATGGGAGAAAAAGATGCAGATTTATATATTCATATTCAATGTATGCGAATATATAATGTGAACAGATAGAAAATGATTCTACTTTTTTTCTTTCATTTTTTTTTTTCTTCGTTCACATGCATTCTCGATGAAGTAATTTGTGTAAGATGAACGATTGGCCAATAACGTGAGCAGTAATTCATAAAACATTAGGCTAGACTGTGACGCGAGATCGATTTTTTGCAATCTGTATAAAATCACAAATTGAGAATCACAAGTGTAACAGAATATTGCAGTGACGTTAATCTCATATCCGGTATATGATGAAGAAATTGCTGTCACCAGAAACAAATAAAGAAAAAAAAGATCAATTGGGAAAAAAATGAATTGGTTGGCGATAGTGAAAAATTGGCAACATCACTCTGACACATGTAAATATTCGATGGAACTCTATTTAATTTTCTTTTTCTTTTTAACTTTAACTGCAAATATCGATAAATGCGTTGGTCCCGTTCCGGTTTTCGGTCACCCTTCAAATAGATTACTAATAACCGAACATGAGTTTGTTTTTGACAATTACTCATGTACAAAGAAAAAGGCGGGATGAATTTGTGGTTTATATAATACGATTGGATATAATGTGGATGGATGGGTATTATGCGCAAACAATTCATATCACAAAGGGTTATTATAAAAAAGTAGTAGAGTAGTGTATACGATATATTCTGTATATCGAAGCCAAGCGTTGACGAGAACAATCAGAGTAGTTAAGCCACGAGAAAACGAGCTTTCTGTTAGACTCCAGAGGACTGTAAAGACTGCTCACAGAACCCTTTCAATTGCCATCGTCAAATGTGCAGAAGAGGAAGAGAAAATGTTAATTGCCAATGAAACAGAGACGATGAAAATTTAAATATTCAAAATATAACTTCATATATAAGAAATAAACTTCCACAGTTAAAGTATGCAAACACATTGTGTCTATTGTATATTTCATTGTCGACAAAGGAAAAAATCACCAGATTATCAAATGTGCTATATTTTTTGTTTTCAAATATATTAATGCTACTTTATTGGTGTGGTGCAATGTCGAATATACGAATTTAATTTGATGGATTTAATTTTGTGGTTGGAAAAGATGAGGATGCGAGCATATATGAAAACATCGGCATTACTTACTAAGACGAAAAATCCACAAAACAAAAAGACTTAGGTTTGAAGATGAGTTTAAGGGAGAAGCGCTTGAATAAAATTAAGGGAATATCGACTTTACCGTTTACATTTTAAAAGCACATACTTTTACATACATGTTGCGTAAAATCATTATAATTTATGATACTGTTGGGAACTCGACAAAATTATCAAGATTTTTGAACATGTTATTGAGTTCCCCAATAATTTTAGTTGAGAAATGAGTCATCGTCGATCTGTATAATTTCAATTCTAAGTTATTCGTGATTGCTGTTTCTTATGCTGCATTGGTGTTCTGTTTTTTTTTATTTCAAATATTTTCTTCCTGTATTCATATGGGGAATAGAGGCTTATGAAGACATCGCGATGTTCATCTGATCATTTGTCCGTTCGTAATAAATGACAAAGCAGTAACTCTTTGGAGTAAACTCATTCAAAATCAGATACTTTCTCTATCTCCAAATCAATTTTATATTCTCATTCATTTTTTCTCATGAGAATAGTTAGACTAACAATTTGATCGAATCGACGTTTTATCGGTCAGACTTGTGATTCAACTCGGCTTCCGAGAATAAGAATGCGGATAATCGAGTTTAGTGTCTCCTAAATTCAATCTTATCTGAAATTATGCGGAATGATTCTTGAATGCATCGAGGCAATTTGACACAATGAATTAAATTGAGAGGAAAATATACTTGTTTTCCCGAATTTGATTCTAACATCATAGAATTCGCAACTTTTAAATACGTGAATATGAAATGCGCAGCACATATCATTTATCAATAACGAATTTTTCAAGCTTCGGATATTGAAGCGCTGGATTTCCCAACTGTCGGATTCTATTTCGCGGAGTAAGTGCCGGAAAGCAAACATCGTAATAACAATGCTTAATTTTATTTTAAAAATGAAAAAAAAAGTGGTACGTAAATTGTTTTGTTTTTTCCACTCACTTGTGCTACTACGGCAATTAGGTAGGCCAGATATTGAAGAGTTTTAATTTATATCTCTGTAAGTGCGCTTTGTGAACAAGTAAACGTCCTTGTAGAATCATCCGGCATTGTGCCATTGAATTTTTTTGAAATGCGAACATAGGAGATGAATATAACAAAAAACACGGATGACTTCAAGAGTGCACTCGCATAGAAAGATAGATGATATTTAAAGAGAAAAAAAATAGGAGAACGTCCAGTCTAATAGTATAAACATTCATACCCTCGATCTCAATCAATGTACTAATATTAATGCAATTGTCCGAATAATTGTGACGCTATTCCGACATTTGATAAACTAGTTTATTAGAAAATTTATTGATTTTGGTATGGATGACAATCGATCCAACTACATTGTCCTCTTATTTTTTCTCCAGATAAATTTTCTTGTATGTTCACTTATGTTATTAAAGAAATTTGTTCCGTTTATAGTTGGAAATTGTTTCTGGAGATGATGCAAATCGGCACGATGGCGTTCATTTATATTCTGTTGATATGCTCATGGCTGAGTATTACAACAGCGCTAGTTGATGATACCAGAACTATTGATGAGTCTCCAGCGAGAGCCATCGCTCAACGACCACTCTGTACTTCAAAAAAGGATTATGATTTTATCACAGAGTATAAACGTTTACCTGAGCATCGCTATGTCACCGAGTACAAGCGATTCCCTGAATATCGTTACAGCTTTGGTATAGGAAAAAGATGGCTTGACGACTCCAATATAAAGGTACAAAAAATAACACCATTTCTTTGTATTGCAAACCGATTTATTAAATAGTTGATGAATGTCAATAGTGAATTTTGATATACAATAGTCCCATTGCGTAAATCTTTCTCCCGTTCACATATTGTCAATATCTGATTGTATAATGAAATCCTCGAAATCTTTGGGATTGCGCCGAACAATGACATCGATAAGACAGGGAGTCTTATATTGGCGTAGAGATAGAAATGAGTTGAATTGAGTAAGACTATGTATAAAAGCCGTATAAACCAATATATATTGTGTCAACACTAAATTGAATTTACTTCAAATATACGAGGCGTTTTTATCAACAATACCGTCTTCATTTATCTATGTCAATGTCAATGACATTTTTGGTTTTACTATAACTCGTGAAATTATTTTTATTACTATAATCATAGTTTGTCAAATTGGTTTTCTCAGAGAACATTGCCGTACTCATTTGGAGTCGGCAAACGAAGTACACTGGAACGAATTCATCCAATGCAATTACTCAACGAATATCTGGCTAACAACAACAACAACAATTATTTCAATAATGATGCTATTATTGATGATTCGCTGAATAAAAGGAACGCACATGCACCATTGCGACCGTATGATTTTGGCATCGGAAAACGCAATAAAATACGTGATGAATTACAAGAATTAGATGGTATACATTCAAATAATTATAATTCGGAAAATAATCTGAGAAGGAATCAAAATGTTCTCAATACAGCGAACACGGTATTCAATGGAGCCGAACAATTATTGGAACAATATTGAAAACAACTTGAAAATCATTTTTCTTTATTCAATATTTTTCAATAAATATAACTTGCTCTTTTTTCACACAAACATAAACATCTCAGTGTAACGGTAATTCTCTTTCTATATCTGTTTCTATTCCCTTTCTCTTGTCTGCACTATCTTATTATCCTCGTATACATTATACATATATATGCAAACATTAATGGAAACAAAATTATTGTATTTAAAAAGTTGAAGAAAAATAAACATTCAAAGGGATATTATCAACAATATTCACACGACGTTTATAGCGATAGTGTGATGATGATGAATAATGATGTAATTATATATTCGACTTTTATCAATCTAAAAAAAAACTCCACGCCAAAGTGAATAGATAAAATGATATCGAAGGATAAAAATGTTGGATACGCCCCTACTAACACACAGGGCAAATGTGAATCCAAACTGTGTCATGATTTTCACTATATTCATTTGGTACTTAATATTTCTGTATTGACGCACGATTCTGCTATTGAATTTTAATCAAGCTATATGTGAAATAAGTTTGTGGAATATACCATGTTGAAGAAATATAAGACGTACACAATGCAATCTGTTGTTTTGATGAATATTTTTGGATTATTGGTGAATAATTGCATGTGTTGGCGTATTGGATCCAATAAGTATTGGTTACCGAATTTGGAATGGTCAACTAGGGAGAATTGGGTTAATAACGATGTACCAAAAGTGGATAGCAGAGTTACATTTCCATTAAAGATGTACCATTCTGTTGGTTTGAGCTCTGGTAGTTTGAAGCTTTCTGGAATTGAATTGTCATACGATGGATCATTGGTTTTGCCACGTGATGGAATTTTAACAGCAAGTATAGTTATCTAATTGAATATTTCAATGGATAAAAATTGTAACATCATCGAGAGACGTCTTACGATTTCATTTGTAGATGAGTAATGTCAAGAAGAATATGAATAATATTTTTGAGTGGAAAATGGGAGGTCTATTGCTCTGGATGGATCCGGAAAATTGGAGCATTTCAAGCAATGCAACGCCACATTTTGAGAGGATTCCGTGCGCAACTGATATTGTCATTCTACCTGATCAAAATCATACATTAAGCATTAAATTGCCAGATAATGATGTTGAAGTTATGGGAATTAAACGGGGAAACGATGAAATACTTGATGAGTGGAATTGGCAATCGTTGATCAACGGCAGAGATTTTCGTTACAGTCGCATGAGTGTGAGGTAAGTAGTTATGAAAGTTTTTCTCCTCAATCAATCCAAAACACGCGCGACACCAAACTAATTTCATTGGAAAATAGATATAGCGGTTTGCAATATTGTGGGGACGACTGTTTGTGTAAACCGGATAACGTAGAAGAACTCGTGGCGGAAATGTGCAGTATCCAGAAAAGTAGATGTGGAAGTCGCCGTTGCGAGTACCCATTAAAGGTTTTTATGCCACACCTCCATGTTCCGATCCATATATATTCACTGTGTTGCAAATAGATTAATAAGTATATACACTAAATTATAAATGAATAACAGATTGAAGGGCATTGTTGTGATTATTGTGGTGGGAGAATTTCCGTTGCTGCAGAGTCGGCTTCCGTATCAATGCTCACACAATTGACAAATCAGGCATTGGAAAATTTCCATCAAGGTGTTTCATGGTATGTCAGGAGATCGTGGAATGGTGGTACAAATCAAGTTTTGTTTACCGAGAATGACATTTACTCAGGCATAAAAAGTCAAGAAGCCATGGATAAGCTAACTGAATTTTTAACAGGTTTCAGTCTCTTTATTCATTTTCCATTCTTATTAATTTCTTATTCTTTGTCAAACCAATACTATGTTTATGTGTATCCAACACATTTTAAGCCGAAGGTATCATGATAATTGATAGTGAGAATACGGGTGCACCACTCACTGGTTCATCACTTATGAATATTTTGGGTCCAATGTTCGGAATTCCGCTTTTCATCATACTACTAATCATTGCTAGCTTGCCATACTTTGGGTACCCATATACTCGGTAAGTTTCACTGATGTTTTTATTCGTCAATATTTTTTTTTTTTTTTTTTTTTTTTTTTTTTTTTTTTTTTTTTTTTTTTCGTTCCGTTTGTTTACATTTGTGCACATAAAATGGATGGACAAGATTGACTAACAATCAGCCTGAAAACCAATCAGAATATTTACCCTATAATGCATAAATGATGTGATATTTGAATGAAACTAGTATCGAAATCAGGCACTCCGTGCTCAATGTGAACATGCATCTCGTTCCTATCATGGTTCCAATTTTGGGTTTGCTTGTAGATATTTCATATACTTCCATACATTATCGCACATGAAGGGATTCGAGCCGGTACATCCTCAACTTCGTATCACACTGAATAACTAAATAGGTTCAGACGAAAAAACACGAACATTCTACATTTGTCATTTCGTATAATAGAATTCTCAGCGGGGTGAGTAATAGTTTCACCCGCGTGTTCATCTCATAATTTTACTACAATTTTCACAACAGCTGGTGCTTGATACTCACGCCTTCGTTGGCAAGATTAACTCTTATATTAGTCTGTCCCCTACTCTCCTCTCTGCCTTCGACTTCGTAATCCGTATACTGTCCGCTTTTACCTCATTTTTCTTCCCCGCTCCAGTCCTCCCTTTTACCCTCACTCCCACTTGCACTGCCATTCAACAATTTCTCCCGACCATCGACACACATGTGAAATGCTCTCAACCCCGCTAGAAAAGTAATTATGCAGAATGTGGTGGTAGTACAATAGACATAGAGACACTATGTGTACATTCGTCGACGCAGACACTTGTCGCTCTCTCCTCAAATAAGAATTATATGGAGTGTGCTTGTAAAACACAGTACGACTTGCTTAAACAATATTTATCGAATGATCTCTCGTTATTCTACTGTTAGATGTACTTGAATTCCTTTCCCATTTCGTTTTTATTCACATTAACAAATGAATCCGCACAGTATATTAGAAAAAAAAATAATATTATAAATAATAATAGTACTTAGAGAACCAACGATGTAAAAGAGGATGTGATGTTTAGATTTAGACGTGATGCTAAAGCTTCACTTTTTCTTCTTGAATATTGTAAATATGAGACTACTAATTCCGCATGTTCTCTCAGAGCTTTAAGCTTTGAAGTCTCAAGCTATAATTTAGTTCAATCTCTAACAAAACGACCGCGAATTGTACCTGTTTTTTTCTGTAATTTTTTTAATTTTACTTACTGCCATCTATTTTGATAAACAGAGAAAAAGTCTGACAGAGTAAGTAACCGGAGTGATTAAATGGAAATAACGTAACAAAAATTTGTTGTGTTTTTTTTTGCAGTGTTTTAATGATATGGCGGGATGCTTATGGATCAGTACGTGATGGAATATCACCTGACGTCCCATCTCAGATAAACGAATCTTTTGGCTTTGCACGCTTTGAAAATGTAACTGAAAGTCAGATTCATCTAGCAGGTACATTTATTAGTGAAAACACCAAGGATTACCATCGAGGCAACAGTGACGCTGATGATAATGATAGTACTGATGATGACAATATTGCGGGAAGTAGCAGTAAACGGTTCGAGAATCCATTATATGGATCAAAATCGAAAATGACGTCCATAGCAAAAACCAATGAAGAAAAAATAATTGAAATTGATACGGTTATAAGTTTAAGTGCATTGAAGAAAAGTGGAATATATTCATCTGACGAGACGAATATTAATGATGATCACTAATTATCATTGATGTAGAGATTTATGTCATTCTAATAATGACCATGGCAAACATGAAAGGATAGGAATGTATTGTATTGATATCTTTGTCATGCTTCATACACCTACAGGTATTGAAATGGAAATATGTAGTCCGATAAATTCAATTGAATGAAATCGGAGATAGCGTCAGGAAATTTGATTATACACCCGATATACATCTTCAATTCTCTTAGCGAATACAATTGTTCTTCGTCTACGTCTGTCGCTTGGAAATGAAACTTTATTATTCAACTGCGGATAAAAATTTCAACATGATACTGTCAATCAATCATTTTAATTTTCTTGAAAAATAACGTATTGTTATTCTGTAATTCCAACACGTTTGTTATTTTACGGCCAGTATTCAGATATTTACAGTTGCTCCACATTCGCGCATCATTTGGGATGTTCAGGGAATCCAAGAGATTCGATATCAATCGCGGGATGATTGGTAGCAGAATTATGGAACTAATCCTTACTGCTTCCAAACCCATCGCTATTGTTGCATCGAGTTCGGACCGCGCCTTTTCATTTATTGGCACTTGCTTCGCAAGAACCCATGGTTTATGATATTCAACCATTTTATTTGCTGCGTACAGAGTTTGCATTACTCTATCAACAACTTGGTGCAAATTGCCTTCATTATAGCCAATTTCCGCAATCATTGGTAAACTCTCCAGACTTTCATAAAGTTTGTGTGCTTCCTCACTATTCAATGTGTCAACGTCATCTACAGTGGGCTCTGGTATTACCCCATGTGAATTTATAGCTCTTCCCATGCATCTAGCCACTAAATTCCCAAGCGTGTTTGCGAGCTCAGTGTTGAGAATATTGCAAATTTTTTCATTACTGTAATCTGGAATTAAAATGAAAGCGAATTTTTCTTAATATTCGGCGAAAAAGGTGATTAGTTATCGTTACTTCGTCACTCGTTCTACGCTTACTTCCATCATTATGTGGTACAGCTTCTCGCAATAAAAAATATCTTAAACCATCAGAGGTGAAAATTTTGGCCGCCTCCTGAGGTGACACAACGTTTCCCTTTGACTTGGACATCTTTTCATTGCATACCGTCCAATGTGAATGACACAGAAGACGTGTTGGAGGATCAAGACCAGCAGCCATCAAAAATGCAGGCCAATATATTCCATGGAACTTTAGAATATCTTTCCCTATGATCTATTACATTGAAATTCACCTTCAATTGATCAAATCTGATAACGTAGTTAGATAAATATTCATGAAGTAACAACACAAAAACTCACTTGAATGCTTGGTGGCCATAATTTCGCAAAATTATCATTTGGATAACCAACAGAAGTTAAATAATTAGCGAGCGCATCTAACCACACATAAATCGTTTGACTATGGTCGTTGGGAACTTTGATGCCCCAGGGAGCTCGAGATATTGGTCTTGAAACACTCAGATCTTCTAAGCAACTGCCCTCATCAACCCATGCCGACAGAATTTTGTGATATTTCTCGGGGCGGACTATCTGTGCTGCAAATTTTAAAGAATTTTTAAAACATCCTGTGCATTTCGCGTTTTTTTCACTCTTCACGGAATAAATATGATAGATTATTAAAGCTAAAATTATTCACTCACAGTTTTTCAACCAATATTTGAGATCATCCTGGAAATGGCTCAAACGAAATTTATAATTGTCTTCGTCCATCCATTCAACTACATTGCCTGATGTTGTGGAAACTTTAATTACATTCCCGGTCGCATCCAATCTATTTTCGAGCTCCGATTCCCCAACAAATGCTTCATCTGACATACAGTACCATCCTGAATATTTTCCTGAGTAAATGTGACCCGCATTTTGAAGTTTCCTCTACATGTTCGTAACACAACCACAATCTGAGTTTTACTGCCTGCCCGTATACAGCAATAATTGAATAGATATTTCAATATTTACCCAAAATTGCTGCACGACCTCCTGATGTCTTGATTCAGTGGTCCGTATGAAATTGTCATATTTGACTTCAAAACTGTCACACATATATTTAAACGTTTCCGATATTTGTTCAGAATATTGTTCAGGTGATAAATTTTTCGTTAATGCGGCATGACGTACTTTATTACCATGTTCGTCTGTTCCAGTACTCAGAAACACTTCATGTCCCAGCATTTTATTGTAACGTGCTAACGCATCAGCGAGTGTTGCAGTATAGAGGTGTCCTATGTGTGGTCCTGCAGTTACAGGAATCAATTCGTAACAATTGAGTATTAGCGCATAAGTGGTAATTCAGAATGGGAGCAATATTGTAGAATTCACAACTACCAGCATTAACATAAAATATGGGCGTCGTTATATAAGTTGATTTGGACGCATAATTTCTGCACTGTCTCAAGATCAATCCATTGTTCCATGGTCTTTGAAGTTTGCAATGCCATTCATTATTTCCTCGCATCCACAAATGGCGTGATGGAGAATGATTGTTGGTGAGTGCTGCGAAGATTGGAAATAAGTGAGATGAAGTTTCAAGAGGAAAATACATTTTATTTGCTGAAAGAGTGAGCCAATGGATTTTTATTATGAGACATCGCCAAAGTTTTTTTCATATTCAACTAGATTGATGACGTGATACTTTTATAAATGAATTCATCAACTTTATTTAACTACTACTGCTCATGAGACTAATTGACTCCAACTGGGATATCAAATCCATATGTTTGAATTGATCTGGCGTATTTGTGAATGTTTGTAATAATTTCAAACGATCTGGATTGTTTTGTGCATAATACAATTGCAATTCATTGGCAAGACATTGGGCCTCCTGAACAGTCAATGTATTCGTATCGAATTCACCCTTCATCAGTATTATATCCTTTGATTCTCTCAAGTCTGTGTAATGAACAATTTTCAGACATTCTGGAGCATTTTCATGGTGTGTTTGATAATATATTAATGGCGTCATGTGAATCTCCTGTCCTGAGAATTGACTCAAAATAAATTCATAGCCATTTTTTCGTGGTAAAGGTAGAACGAAAGTTGGATGCTCAGCGCCTTTCTCATACATGGCATCATATATTTTTGGTTCCATGATGCCACAAATACAATCTCGGTTTTTATGATAGTCTAACCATATATTAATTATTTCTTCCTTGCCTTTATTTTCAATGAGCTCAAGTTTCATTACATCCGATAATCTAGCCGAATTTATACCCTGTGTGCCTGTTGATAATTTCGGTTTTGCACCCGGCAATTTTTTATCAAATGTTTCTGCTGTCTGTTGGTCCTTATCTAAGAAGATTAATAGAATGACATGAATTTCTATGTTTTCATGCATGTAACTATTACGAGTTTATGTCGAGACTTTGGGACTCTTACTGTTGATATTTGCAGTTTTCTGATTCTTCTGATGCGCCTCCACACGTGATACAAATTCCTCAGGATTCGCTTGTTGAAGTCGTGCTATTGATGCTGCATATTTATCGAAATACGGATTATCTTTCAGTGTTTCTAATAATTTTTTGGCTTTCATAGCATTGGTCGTCATGATACGTCTTTTCAATGAATAGATTATTGACTTTTGGATAGACAAGGTGATGAATATGGTCATTGCAAGTGCAACCCCGACTTTACATTTGCTAAAACCGTAAGATTCATAAATTCAATTATAATACCGTGCACTACCGTGATGATATTGTGAGGTTAAACAATGTGTATATATATATATATATATATATCACATGCTATAGTCTTTATCTGTTGTAGATGAAATATTTCTCCACACAGCCCCATGTGAGTGCAAATAAAGGGCCTCGGTATGTATGTATGTATGTATGTATGTATGTATGTATGTATGTATGTATGTATGTATGTATGTATGTATGTATGTATGTATGTATGTATGTATGTATGAATGTATGTATGTATGTATGTATGTATGTATGCATGTACGATACTACGAATCTACAATACAGGCTGTATCACACAGCAGCGAATCCAATGCGAGTGAATGCTGTATACAAAGCTACATGTATACGTAAATGTATCATAACCTCCAATTTGATAACTTTATTCGCCATCCATTATACTTCATTCGTATATCAATATACAGCATTTTCATTGTCTGTAAATGTAAAATAGGTGAAAACGGGTGAAAATTGCGCACGAGTAGAGATTACTGAAGATTAAAGCCGATTTTCATATTTACAAGTGACACTGGGAATCGTTGTTGAATATGTAAGTATAAACTGGAATATTTCATGAGGAAAGTAAATGAAAATAAATGAATGAACAAGTGTATGGGATGCAGACATTATATTATTTCATATTCGAACTGGGCATCATTGAGAGGGTGAGTTCTTCAGTTGGAAACTAAGTACCCTATGCCGCACTCAATTGCCCTTTTCTCCAACATGCTTTGGATATTGAGAAAAAGTCCAACTGAGGAATTTATTCTCACGATCTTTCATGAAATTATCCATATGAACTTACCAAATTTCATCAACTGTATATTGAAATTGATTTCAGCAAAATGTCTTTGGTTACCAATCGAATTTATTGCCAACTTACCAAGTGGATACCTCAAATCATTCAAGTACGTTATAATAGTAAGCCTATTTATCATGCGGAAAAAAGGGCAGCAGGTCCACTGTTACGTCGTTTCGGGTACGAGGACCACCTAAATGCACGTGGTCTATTGCCTCGCCAAAATCAATCGAGAATATTGGAACTGCCTCTTTACAAACCGCACGACCCTTGGTCAGCTAAGAAAGCATTGTTTGGTCAAAATGATTATATAGATATATTAGGCAATGACCATCTCCATCCAACAAGAGTGTTATATAATCTTCCTTCGTGGATAAGAGGAGTCAAAGGCAATGAATTCCAAGTGCTCTTGAGGAAAGAGAAAATATGGTCAAAGGGTATATATCCTATTGCCAGACCTACTACATGGCGTAATATTAAAAAACGCATAAAGTATTTGTATAAGGTTTTGAATCGTAAGACAAGAACAGGATTCTGAATATCAATGAAGAACATTTAAGTTTTGTTTCCTTTATATTGTATATAGATATGAATAAATGCTTCATCATTGTACGATTACCTCTACCATCATTAATTTTTGCGCAATAATGATATACAACTGCTGTATGTGTGATTGTGATAAAACAATTGGAACATAATTATAAAATAGCGATTTTATTCATTTAGATATTGACAATTGATTTTAATGAATGCTTCATAAATTTTCGCAATGAAGACTATCGCGAGTTTATATGTATATATTCAATGCTCAAAATTGTTTATCTTAAAAGGAACAATATCATTATTATATATGTATATATATTCATATACATGCATACATATACTTATTTATATATGTATGTACGAGTAACATATGTACATGACACGAATATAGATTTGCATAGGCTGGAAGTGCCATATATTTAATATAAGTACGGTTGGATTGATTCATCTCGATTAAAAACCATGAGTATTGTCGGCTTCATTAAATCATATGAAAAAGTTAGCAATAAGAATTCAAGTTGATAGATTGCAAAGTAAAACTTAATTGAATAAATCAATTCTAATACGAAAACATTTCACAAAAATATACTTGTACGAAAAGTCGCTAGCGTTTGCATTTCAACAAATTATGCATTATTGATTAGATTATAAAAACAGTTATGACTTCAATTCTATTGAACTCATTGTACGATCAATTTTTATCTCAGCGTCGGAAAAAAAAATTTCTTCGCTCAATTTCCACAATTATGGCAACAAATAGCAGATAATACTGTTTTTTTTCTCAAAAACGGTGACATGATTAAAACATATAGTATAGTTAATTATGACGTGAACAGAATTTTATAAAGAATTCAACAAAGTGGTGGGACATTTCTCGGCGAATAATAGTTTGAATGATGGTTGCGAAAACAAGAATGCGCTGCAAAATGGAAGAATCGTATGCCTCAATCACTATTTACAACGTAGGAATGGCATGGCAGTTACTTGCATTGTTTGTCCTGTTTCATAAACGGGAAAAAATACACTTTCACACCAAAATGATGGTTGTTGCCGTTCCGCACTTCCTCCCTTTCTGGTAATATAACTCTGCGTGATAATGAAAAGAATCATAGATTATTCTGCAGAAATGATAAAAGAGTCGTCTCGTAATGTCTAGTCGCATCTAAACTTCTCAAGCTGTGTCGTTCTGTTGGGTAGATTTGCAGTTGATACGGCTTTCCGGTTTTCACCAATGCATTAATCAATTCACTTGTATGAAAAAAATGTACATTCTCGTCGATGAGGCCATGAATAATCAGCAAACGATTCTCTTCGTCAGGGAATTTATTTGCATAAGTCAGTACCGAACTGTTAACGTAGCCGTGATAATTATTTTGTGGCAGATCCATATATCTTTCAGTATATCCTGTGTCGTATAAATTCCAACACGTCACTGGTGCTCCAGCAATTGACAGCTGCCAATAATGTAATTCAAATTTTAACAAAATTAAACATTACACAAATCGGGAGAGCAAAATGAATTCAGCTTACCTTGAATATTTCAGGATATTGAATCAATCCCATTAAACTCAAATATCCACCATATGACCATCCGTGGAGAGCAACACGGCTCAAATCGATGTATCCAAGTTTGTCTGAGAGCAATTTCAGCACTTCTACTTGATCACTCAACTCAACGGTTCCCATCCTACGGCGAATATGACTTTCAAATAATAATCCACGATAGTGAGACCCACGGTTATCAATTTGTACTCCGCAATACCCTTGAGATGCCAGCATATGCATCCGCAAATGTCGCATCCCCTGTAACACGAGTGTAAAATGATAACATAAAAGTCGCAAATCCGGTATATTCAAAATTAATCTTCACGATATTTACTTTGAATGTGTTGGAGACTAATTGTACTTCAGGACCACCATACACTTGTACAATTGTGGGATACTTTACACCATGTTGGAAATTATGTGGCTTGAATACCATTGAATAAATCGTGTCGCCAGATGAGATTTTGTGTGCATAAATCGATGGTGCTAGAAGATCAGTTTCTGAGCTCGCAGGTTCTAGGAGATACCCGACTGGAGTGAGACTTATGCTTTCTACCGTCCAATCCGATTGTGATATTCTAAAAACCTGTTGAATAATAATTTCCCATATCATTTGAAACTAGAGAATGAACAAATTTTTTGTTTTAATGTTACATAAATGAATTAACACAATGAAAGATATACTACTGAAGCAGTTATACTTTTTTCGATAAAATAATAATCAGAAAGTTGAGGATCTTTACTTGGCATGCTGGTAGGTTTTTTATCGAACTGTAGATAGCCACCATCATTGTGCACTCTTTGTTGAGATATATACTATTGTAACTGTGTCCAGGTCTTGTTAATAACCGAATCTCCAACGGTCGTCGAATAGAAACAGCGTAAGCATGTTGTTCCAGCGGGCCTTCTTTTAGACCCATGAAATATACAATTGAGTTCGCCTCATCGACCCACAATTTTCTACCCAATACCGGCCAATCGCCTTGTGTAATTGCCAATTTTGATATGACTCGTGGTTGAAGATAAACGTTGTCCATTCTATCGAGTGGCTCCTCAACGCCATTACTCAATCCCGCTATGCTTGAAACAATCAAATATAAATGCATATATTTTGATTCTTCACTGCCCCATAAAAATTTCACTTCTGATGGATCGTCCGACGGTAGGAAATATAAGAGATCATTGACATTTATCCATATCGTACTCTGTTCCGAGTATATGACTTGAACACTTGCTGACGACGGTGTGAAATGGTTTTCCGAATTGTATACATTTGGCGGTGGTTCACAAAAATTATCTACCGATAATAAGACCAATTCTAAACGCTGTTGTTTCCTATCCAACAATTGTACCCAAACATTTTGCGCATCAGGTGTCCATCCAACTCTAACGAGATATTCCATCCACGGAAACATAATATTTAGTGGATATTGCAGTTCTAATATTTCGATATCAACTATTTGTAATGTATCCGTCAATCTAAATTGCACCATTTTGAGATTACTTTTGGCGTTCGATGCGCCAGCACGAGGAAATCTGAATTCATCGACTTCTCCCGAATTCAATGTCGATGACGGAAAACAAAATATTTTAACATCACTTTCGTCAACTTCCTCGTAAACAATTCGGTAGGTGCCATCGGTACACTTGGGTTGCCACCAATAACCAATATATCTGGGAATCAATCATAATAGTTTATAACGGGAAAAAAATTATGAAATGCAAAAATAATTCATATTTCATTAATATTACTGACCTAGTGAATTCCTCTTGCATCACATATGAAGGTGTGCCGGCCGTCAGTGGATCTTCAATGAGGCCTTTACCACCCTTTCTCGCATGTGTTAATCTCACAGATGATCCTGTTATACTATGAGACATATATAAATCACCAGCACACGTGTGTGCTACCAATGCACTATTCCACGGACATATTTGTGGACACAACTTGGCTCCTGGCGAAGAAATTCGCAACGCAGATGGAAACAATGGTCCTGGCTGAAAGAAGAATGGTTGTTGAACAAGTTGCGCTATCAAAATGATTGATTTTGACTTATCTAGGGGAAGTATCTGATCTTCAATTTTCTATGTACAAGTATAATGGGACTTTTCGAATTTTGCCGTTGATTTCCGAAAAGTTCCTATTGAAGTTCGCCTTTTTGCATTTCGATGTACCAAAACAGAAGAATTCCAGTATGAAACTGTGTTAACATTCAAATATAGCTTTCGTGAGACTATATTACATATTATTATGTTTATATTTCTGACAATACAAGAAGTTAATGACGTCGTTCTTGTGGACAACTAAGGAATATTTTTCTTCTCTGTTACTTTGAGATACAGCAACAATCAATATCAATTGAGGGTGTATATGAGCGACGAATTGATTGTATCAGTTGATGTGGCACTTCAATATTCTTGATTGAAAAAAAATATTCAATTAGTATGTTCTTACCACAAAACCTGTGTCCACGCATTGATAGAGACTGCTTGCTGCGGGGAAAACCAACTTTCCGCTCTCAAAGTGTATCTCATAACTTGTTATCCCCCATGTGGTCAGTCTTTTCCTCTCCCACAACAGTTGTTCTTCTCTAGATAGTCTATTTGCACTCGAAACGCTAGATCAATTCAATCGCCAAATATTACATTTTTGCTAGAAGTCCCCACATGGGTTACACTATGATTATAGATGTTCGGAATTCCGATCACACATATTTCTATATCTCATTGACGATGTGTAACTATATGATACGGAATCGCGATTGGGGGAGAATTGTGTGGTAATATGTGCATAATAAAAAGTTTTAAATGATGATCATATCTGAATGGAAGTTTAAGTGTCCCGTGAACATTATTACCATGGCAATGGGATTGTGTAACATTTTCTGAGGAAACACCACTGTTATAGGAAGAACATTTCTTCATAGAGATGTTATTTACAGTATATTTGCCTTTCACACAGATAGAGCATATGAGTATATTTTTATTGGCAAATTTTCGGGTGAGTTTGCTTTCTCTATGGGTATTATACGATTTTAAACAAAAGAAAAAGTCGTAACGAACGATCGTGCCGATAGGAAATTGTCGATATCATCGTTAAGGGCAACCAACTATACGTAATTGTTATGACAAACAATATATTCCTTCGTAACAGACAATTCGTTCGACATAATAAATGACTGTTAGTTTACGAAATGTATTTGAAATGAAGTCGTGTAGTCCGTCATTCTTTCGCCTCCGACATTGGCGTTTACTCTCTAGAGTTGATATTTATCCGTCAATCCAAGCAATTCTATCAATGAAAAATACCTCTGAAAGTTAGCTTCAATGACTGGTTGCCAGTGGAATTTGCATCCGTTGAATTGTTCATATTGTCCTATATCAACATAAAGAAGGGTGGTTTCCCAGCCGTTGCTCGGTGTTCCCAAAAAATATATTCTAGTCCTGAAATAAAATAATAGTCACTAAATGAATCAGAACGTATACAAATGACAAAATCAGTTGACTTACCGGCCATCTGGCAGTGATCTAAATGTAATAGCATCGGGCACAGATCCATCAGATATTCCCGAAAGACGTCTTCTGAATTCGTTAACAACTCCTCTTAATTCTGACCAAGACTTCGGTGGTTGTTTATTCCTTTTCAAGGCATATTGTTCGCCACCATCTTTACAAGTCTCCATTACTTCTACGTATGTATATTCAGTTATATATATACATATATATGTATATATATATATATATATATATATATGTATGTGTATAAATATTTATATGCCTGTATCTGTTTATATTGTCGGTGCTCGTTGATGTGTATGAATAGACTTGTGTATTGACTTTCTGGCCAATTTCTATTATTTACCGCTGACCATCGACTAACCTGAAAATACATCAAAGATTCAGAACAACGGATCCACCATACATTCCGTATGTCATATTGGAAATTCGATTTAAACATATATATGAAGAAAGCGAAAAATATTTTGAGGGCGAATAAACAATGTTACAACTAATACCCATATTTTTTTATTCTCCGAAAATTCAGACACTGAATAGAATTGTGATGTAATTTTGAGGTTATGCATGTAAGCGCGCACTTAATTTTTTTGCTTTGCTCTGAATTTATAGCTTCATCTTCCACTTTTTTTAATGGCAAGAATTTATGTTGATCGTACTATCATTCATATAAAATAAATCAAAGTAAACATTTCTGAAACAAACAGCATATAAGTGATATGCGTGAAGACTCTGACGAGTCAACTGTTCAGTTGCAGTGTCAATTCATTATACAATTATTATATTTTATAACATAAATGAATATTATTGTCTCGTGAGTTTGTCAATGCTTCAACTCCACTGAATTGTATTGAATCATTTATGTTATACAGCCATCAGGCACACGGACGGAAATCAGTCATAACAGAGCAGCATGACAATTGTTTATTTTTTTTAATTTTTTTTTTCCTTTGTCTTCTACGTCACTTTCGCAGAGCTTCCGAGCAGCATCAATGTTTCTATTGAATTTAACCACATAATACACAAAAATAAAAATAATAAAAATTAAGATTCGTTAATTTTTAGTGAAGAACTCGAGCAATGATGACGAAGATGGTATTTAAACAGATTATGTAGTTTCTGTGTGGAAAGAATGTATACATATCGTATGCACTTACACATATTTTTTCATGTATATGTGATATGTACCTTATTGATACTTCTTATCTATTGACGCGACGATGGCAAATCGAATGGATTATATAATTTATAGATAATAAAGTATATCACTTGTGGAGCATTGAGTTGTCACAAATGTGAAATAGTCATACAATTTTCAATATAGGTACTACTTATACATATATATATATAATATTGGGGCCATATTCCAAAAGGTTGTGAGAAATGCACTAAGCGCGTAGCCGCGTAACTGTGTATGATGGAACCAAGTGGAACCAACCCAGAGAGAAGCCTGAGAGAGCCCACGCCGTAACATAAAATTTTCTCTTTATGGTGGCGCCATCGCAAACGTATTACGTCTGCGGCTCCCAGAATGATAGTGGTGCCATTGCACATGCGTTACAGGGTTAGAGAAAAATTACATCAGCCCAACCCCATTATTGCCGATAGTGAAGATTTCAAGCGACCACTATATCCGATGGTAAGATGATCAGATGATACACATGGCTTGCAGCGAATACACTTATCGGAAATAAACAAGGAGCGATTGGAAAACCGTGAATCGCAGTAATAAGTTTCGCGGGGTTCTTTGCGCTCGTTCAAATAATTATCGCATTGGTCTGGTTACATATTGCAACAAATATTAACAAAATGTATTTCTTTCATTACCACGCATAACAAATACAAATATCATTGTATGTTACATATTAATTTATAATTTTTCCTCACCCACCTGTATCGATGCACCGCTACTTAGAATGATATACAGTCAATATGAGTCCATGGTAATATTACTGAAATAAGAATTTCGATATGCATTGCATTGCATGCATGAGAAATATGCATGTATGTATCTAATGTCTCTGTAAGCAATGGTGCACCACTATCATTCTGGGAGCCGCAGACGTAATTCGTGTGCGATGGCTCTACCATAAAGTGAAGATTTTCTCTTACGGCGTGGGCCTCTCAGGCATTGTCTCTAACTAATCAGAACCGACTGCAATTGATTGCAACTTTGCAACCAACCAATCATCCACAGTATTAGACAGTATCACCAACTCACATCTATATACAATATTTATGATGAATTGGTGAATAGGTGTGCTAGGGTCTACACCACCTACGTCACACTATAGTGTATACACTAGAGAACTCTTTCACTTCTCTCTATAATCATGGTATTTCGAGTTCCGACGTTAGCGTCACGCACAAGTCTTATTGATAAGCGCGTTTTGGCCTAGATATATATATATATATATTACTCTTTTAGTATAATGCTGTGTAGGGTTTATTGTCATTTGTATTTTCAAGCATATTTTCCATGTTTTTTAATGAAAAACGAGTTGCTACGATTGGATTAGACTTGACACGGACATGGTCTGCAAGGCCATCTGTATGCTTGCAAGGTATCAATGCACCCAATCATATGGACGGTTCACATTGGTGGAAAACCTACACCAGCCTAACTCACGCGACGCATATACATTGGCCCAATGCCCATATCAATATGGTATTGTATCTTATATAGATATCGTCAATTCCATTTCAGTCACCACGTGTTAATCTAACTGTTGATTACGGGTTAGCTAATTGGATAATAATTTCAACTGTAGAAACATTTAACATCGCAAAAAATAAATTAACGCGAAGACAAAAATAAAATGGTTGTGTTCACTTGTAATAATTGTGGTGATTCTTTGCAAAAACCAAAAGTTGCAAAACATTACCAATTTCAATGCCGAAAGTCTGTTTCATTAACCTGCGTCGATTGTTTCAAAGATTTTTTGTAAGTGGTTATTGCAATCAATTGTACATATTGTCACTTTATATTTGCCGATACATTGATGTGATATTTTCATTTATTTCAAAGGGGTGATGATTATGTTGCACACACAAAATGCATAACTGAGGCGGAAAGATATGGCAGCAAAGATTATGTTGCTAAAGCATCAGCAAATAAAGGTGAGAGGAAGCAGCAAGAGTGGATTAAAATTGTGAACGATGTTATCAATGACGCCAACAATCTATCGAAAGATGAAAGAAGTATTCTGCATCATATATCTAAACATGAGAATATACCAAGAAAAAAAGTGAAATTTTTAAACTTTGTCCAAAGTTCAATGGGTTACCGTGTGAATAAAAGTGCAGTTGAAAGTTGTTGGACGAAAATTGAAGCTGCATCTAATAATTTAGGTAACAATAAAAAATCCGAGGATCCAAAAAAAAATGGTAAGGATATCGATAGAATGGTTACTGATGATAATGCTGATGAAAATTCAGAACCGACTAAAAATGAACAATTAGAAATAGTATCGAAAAAACGAAAACGCATCGAATTGAGTGCTCATGAAAACGATTATAAACAACCTAAAACAGAGTTATGTGGTAAGGATATAACAGCTGATAGTACTCTGACTATTAGTGGCGATCAAC
The DNA here is from genome assembly GCA_030523045.1 of Meteorus cinctellus. NCBI lineage: Eukaryota > Metazoa > Arthropoda > Insecta > Hymenoptera > Braconidae > Meteorus > Meteorus cinctellus. The sequence continues at coordinate 28,380 of JAPYZF010000525.1, read as the reverse complement.
AAACACAAGACGACCATACAAACGTTGAAGCAAAAGTAAAATTTGATTGGGAAGCATGTATATTACGTGTGTTCGGTACAAAGGATGAAATGACGTTGAAAAAATTAGAAAAGAAAGTTGTAGCAAGATGTTTGGAAGATTCGGAGAAATTATCACAAGAAAAAGCAATATCACGTTTTCATAAAAAATTAAATAAAATGTCGGAAATGACTGTAACTGATGGTACCGTAAAACGCGTCTATTAATACGCTATTATTAATATTACGAACAATATCATTATTGTCAGTATGTACATAGACACATTCACAAACAAACTCAATAAACACAACCACCCGAAAAAATATTGAAAAATGTCAATTTCTTTGATCTCATATTTTATTAGGTTCATATAATTTGGCAATATCTTCAACTTTGGATCATTAATGCGAGCTGCGAGCGAAATAGTCCTCGTGTAGCAAATCATTCAAATTCAGACCGTATGTCGTATTGCTAATAATCGCACTGAATAGTTTTTTATATTACACACATAACATACGACAGTCAAAATTTCATCAATTACCTATTCAATAAATTCTACGATGAAAAATTAAACGGTAAGATAGAAAATAATAATAGATCTCATCGAATAATTTTGCATCGTTCTGCCAATTGAATAACGTTTAAATTTTTCAGTGGTCCCTCAAGCAATTGTCTGTGTAGTATAAGGGAAAAATTTGTTCAATCCTTCGCCCTATTCGAACAATAGAATGATGAAGTTCGGAACTATTCCCTCATACACCGTAATTCCTATTGTAAGTGGTATTAAGGTATGAAAAAACGCAACTCCTATACCATACCAAGAGGGAAGAAAAAGTGCTTGCATGTATTCATCATTTACACGGAAATATAATTGTCCATAGTCGGGAATAAATATTAGCTCATATGCGCATATGCATTGATCGCAGGAAGTGCTCTTCTCGCACGTATACGATACAATATTCCAGCCTATGCTGTGATCACCAGACCAGTGATGAATCCTCCGTGCGTTATATTTGTAGCGTAAATATTCATCCTTGATGAGAAACGATTCCATATTTCCGAAAACTTGAAATTCAAAACCCTTCGAGAATTCTCATCAAATTTTCAATGATATTACTGAGGTGTGCAAATTATCGAAGGTTATCGTGTTATTGGTGTGATGTGTATATGACCGAGGGTGCGTCAAGAGAATATATTAGAATTTCAAGTCTCGTAACAGCATGAATGCGAACAACGCAACGTCGACGATTCGCCTATAGATAAATCAACCCCGAAATTACAACTGAACGAAAACCCAATAGAATAAAAATAAACCAAATGAGTAATAATATCATTATTATTGAATACATTCATAGTTACTACATACAAAATTATGTTGCGATAATTACAGCGATGTCATGCAAATGCTTTAACCAATCGTTTGAATCAAACATCGCCACGTAATACTTCTGTTGTTTAAACTTTTCTTGGCTATCACAGCTGTTCACCAATAATTATTTTTCACCCGCCTACAGGTGGAAAACATTAAGCTACAGTAGATGAAATTTAATGGCATCATCAATAAAACGAATACCACTTCGCACCACCCAAAACAAACTTTGGCGGTAGCTTTTAACGATGATGTTACTCATAGACATTATCAATATTGAGACTATTCGTATTCACAGCTTCCCGAGCAATAATACAACTATGAACCCGGAACAACGATTTCAAAACAAAATTAGTAAATAGAGTATGAGTATGAATATACACATCATTTATATATAACGACCAGATTGTTATTCGTTTGAAATTTTGATGGATGATTTGTCTTCCGGTTGAATTGTATACCGGCTATTTTCTCGATTGGGTTTTGTTCGCGGAGGTAACCGCGCAGCACCGAATATGTTTGACAACTCCCAGCTTTCTAGTGGTGATTATAATCAATCCTTCGCTATCAATATATTTTCGTGAAGTGGGATATCATTTACAAACTCAGCAACAAATTGATTATGCACAGATTTTTAATGTACGTATGTTGATATTAGACGTATTCAATATCGCGGATTGTTTGGCCTTTTTTACAATTTCCACGCACAATTTTATTCTACAACGTGAGAAATTTCTGTTCGAAAAAGACGAGGTAAAACGAAAATTACGGACCTGTGAATCGAACTATGATCTTTTAACTGGCGAACAAATGTTTCATCAGTATGGCGGTCTAGTTGATTCCATTATATCGCTTCAAGTTTCAGGTTACCTTCATCTCTACCTGGTCATCTCTGTTTTATGTACTCTCGAAGAAATTACTGTGAAATTTCATTTGAATCGGTTGTGTAAACTTCAAATTACAGCAGTGGATCAATAAATTGATATCGAGACACTGCGTTCGAAAACATAGGGGGAATTGAACACAACTGATTATTGTGCGGAACTCAAACCCGAAAGGTGAAGATGAAGAGCAGTTGATGCTATCCAACTGTATCAGTCATTATATTGTTCTCATCATACTCCAAGCCATATAGTTGGGTACAATGAATATACCGGGCCGCAAAGCGTAGTTGTTGTCTGGCACAGATGTGCGGTACACCGAAACAAAGATTGAGCCTCATTAATCTAATCACCAGGCTCCATCGTTATAAAGTTGTGCAGTCAATTCCCGCATGTTTCTTGAAGCGGACAAAATTGAAATTCGCTGCGAATCCACCAATAGAAAATAATATATTATTCCAGCAATTAAAAATGCCATTACTTCATGACCTAATGTATGTGTAAAAAATTGTATAAAATGTTCAAGTTGATTGTCACGTATTTTGACGTTGAGAATTCGGATATTTGTGGCGATTGTGACGATTTTATGAATAAAAATGCGTATTAAAAAATGTTCCCCCGATAAATTTAGACACCTTCGTCAATCTTCAAGATACCTACAAATGCATGTACAAAGAGCGGGAAGATTAGTGATCAGTAAGTTAAACCGTGCGCGCGCAGCTTTTCTTCCGTTTATCCCGTGCGTGTACTACTGATATATGCAGCTCAAAATTGTTTCGAAGACGATACATTCTAGGCTTTCCAATGATCAGCATTATATAGGAAAAACATGGAAAATTCAGAGCTACGAGCGCTTGATTCGGATGAAAAAAAAAGAAATTGGGTCCACTAGTTCTTGATAAATTTCACTGGAGGAAATGCCATGAAGCAAGTAATCAGTGTGTGCGCGTCTTAATGTAGGTTTACTCTTCAATATTGTGAATATTTTAATTATACTCAAAAAAAGTGGATCAGATTTTCAACTGATATAACTATAATGTTACTGTAAATAACATGCTTTCCAATTTTTGAATTTCATGTGTAGGCTCCCTTTTGAAATTGAGCTCGGACGTCTTGATGAATCATGAATAAAGACATAATGAATCCAGTGCAAAGTCGGTCTACTTGTCTTTTGTCCACTACACTTTTAGTGATTTGCTCAAAATTTTCTTTCCATAAAAAAGTGTCTGATCCCAGTTAATACAACTACGACGTGACATCGTGAGTATACTTCCCGTCAGCATTAACTTCAGTTTGTAATATGAAGCACTACATAAAAAAACTCATAGTATCAAGACAAAATTTTGAAGGCCAAGTTTTAATGTTCAACCGATCGAGGGTTTTTATGATACTCAACTATTATTTCACCATCTTTCCGCACTGAATTGGCATTTAAAAAATGAGTTAGAGCCGCCTCATTCTCCACGATAAATATTAAAAGGTAGTTCGAACATGATGAGAGATAGTCGGTACCAGTCGGTGAATATGTTAATGTCTGAAATCAAAACGCTTTCCTCATAGGAAGTTATCCACATATAATATACTATTGGACATTCTCACGTCTGACGTTCGGGTAACGTTGCGCTGAGAACAATTATTTGTGATGTAGTTGCATGTTAGTATGTATATACATACATGAACGTGATGAAAGAGTGAAACAAAATTTTGCAGTGATTACCTTTAAGAAGAAGTTTGAAGTTTTTCACTACTAATCAAAATTGTTTGGTATTTACTTGTTATTCCAGACAGAATGGATATTCATATGCCTATATGTATCCACTCATCTTATTTATTCATTCACCTGTTCATTTATTTATACAGGGGTGATTGTGTGTAGTGAAATTTATTTTGCAGATTCGAGATAGCCCCGTTCTGTTCCCATCATTCAAAACTCCGTCACGAATCGCGTTGTCACATCTTCATTTAATACTTCAACTTATGATATTTCTAGTTTGAGATGTTATTTTGTTTTTTCATCAATTCAAAACTCTCTCACCTCTACCCAGCCGTTTTCATTTTCCACTCTGACGACATGTTTTTTTTTCTCTTTTTATACACAAACGCCGGAAGGCCGTAATTTTTAACATGTTGTGAATTCAAGGTAGGTAAGAACATCGCTTATGAATTCTGTTATATATGAATTATTTCAGATCCAGACTGGTCATTAATACTAGAATTTTAGGATGGATAGTTACCGTTATTCTTTGTATAGGAGAAATATTAACTACATGTGTCATAACATAAAGTATTTTCGTTCGAACTACCTTAAGGGGGTATTCTAGTCTAGAAGCCTGAATTTCGGGCGTTTTTTGACGGTCAATGAAAAAAAAGCAATCAACATTTTCACCATCCATTTTTTTCTCATTTTTGTTTGAAAATTTTTTTGTGAATTCTTAAAATATCAATAAATAAATGAGAAAAAAATGGATGGTGAAAATGTTGATTGCTTTTTTTTTATTGATCGTCAAAAAACGCCCGAAATTCGGGCTTCTAGACTAGAATACCACCTCAAGCCTATCGAACTTTTCGCTTCTTCAATTATTGTTTGTTCTTGACCCAAACTGATTCATTTTTTGGAGAGGTGAAATGCACACCACCATGTGATTTGCCGTCGAGCCTTGAGGCGGGCCAGTTGAAGAGTTGGCTGTTAATATCGATTGTTTCTCACATTATTGTCATAGCGAAATGGTTCCCTGATTCCTATTCCGATGAACCACATGGGGAGATATATTCGGTATTCTTCAAAAATTCTCTTTCTTCAAACTTCCGGCATGTTTTGAAGGCTCCTCTGCCAACCCAATACTTGACCGAATGAGAATTTGAGTAGGAACCCGCAGTTTTATTCTGCAAATGGGGTGTCGACCGGAAGGTGAATTAATTGAGGATCAAGTGGTCAAGTACAGGAGACAGCAGAAAGTATAGAGTATAGATATACATTGGAAATAGTGGGACCGCCTCTCCTAGCTTATATCAGTTAAACATCTGGAGAGTTGTGGTACAATATTGTCAGTCGTATATTATTAAACCACGCGCCTTTTATTTGGGAGATAGCGTGATATTATAGATTTGATGTTAATAAACACAAGGTAGCTTCAAGTTCAATATTCCTTGATCGGTGCGCTAACGATACACCAAGTTGGATTAATTTTTGGCAGTACTCTAATACTATTTTATCATATTTTCTCTTTTACTTTTTGATCCGAAAATGAAGACCCTATTGTAATAATCACAAACTCCTTCTTCGCTCATCCGACATTATAGTCTAATAATATCATATTCAGTGTATTGCTGGCTGTGATTAGTATATAATATACCTTTGTTCGATAAGATGATTGAATGGTGTGTGGTATCGCTCCTTGGCATCATTTGTTGGATCGTTTTTTTTTGGAAGATTAGTTACATCAGAGTAAGTGAATATATTGTTCTTGCTGTACAGACTAATAACCGTATTTTATTAAAATCATCTTGTAATTAATTGAATGGAATAACATCATTGCATAGGAATTGCAGAGTAATGGTACACATAGTGCTCATGTTCCCTTGCAAAAAAGAAAAATTGGTGAGATTCCACAAGTTTATCCAAACGGATGGTTTAGTCCTCCCGAAAGTTGTCAGTTGAAAAAAGGTCGAGTGAAGCACGTTGCTGCACTAGGTATCCAGAGATAGGTAAGAGTTTGCAAAATTTTCAAAAATTCTGGAACAATTGGTGTAAACTCGAGTTCCATGAGAAATCTATGAGAAATTCTGGGTTTATGAAATTGAGGAAATATATAGAACCACTTGAATATGTATTTATTATCGACGCCTTGATAGTTAATTTATGTGTTATATGCAGCAGCATAATTTTTACTGATCCCTTCCTCATTGAAAAGTCGAATGAAGATTCTATATATCCATGTCTACATGATTTTTATGTCGACAGAACACAGAAAGGGAATGTCAATATAATTGATGCTTATCGTACACACCTCGGAGCAAATATGGCAGAAGGCGGAAGAGTACTTGATGGTAGATGCTTGGAGTGCCCTTTCCATAATTGGACTTTCACTGGTGATGGTCGATGCCAAAATATTCCCTACTCAAAGACAAGTTATTAATTGATTTGGATATGAAAACTATTGCACTGACAATTCTATTGTGGTTGACCTTTCTTTTTCTGACTGTGCAGTGCCGTCCTCGATAAAAATTAGATCATGGAAATGCTATGAAGTAAATGGCCTCATCTTCATGTGGTATCACGTAGAATTAACCGATACTGAATGGTATATACGAGATTTACCACAGTTATCGAATGATAAATGGCGAAATCACGGTCGCAGTCAGTTCCTGATCAACTGTCATATACAAGTATCATATTATTGAGAATATTGTAATTTTTATATTTCTTTGGTATAGTTTCCCCAAAACAAATATTGCAAAAATATGTCACAGGACATTCCGGAGAATGGTGCAGATTGGGCACATCTTAATGCTGTTCATGGATCGGGAATGGTTGCAAATAAACTTTTCCCAAGTTTGTCACGTCATCTATGGACAGCTGCCGTTTGGATGCGAAAGACATCACTGAATCAATCGCTCAATGTTCAACATAGCCATGGGAAAAGCTCAGTTTACTAGTGGGAACAGTGACATTGATCATCATAGTCAATTCACAAACAACAAACATTGCGCAACCTTGAATTTACATCATGATCTCATTATTTGTGGGAAATATTGAATTTGGAATTTAGACATTACAGCAGAACAAATAGGTCCGGGTCATGTAGAACTTTATTTGAAGAGTGCTTTTGGTCGAATTTGCATAATTCAGACAGTTACACCGATTTAACCACTGTTGCAGTGCGTAACTCACGTTGTAATTTCACCGTTCTTCAACAGTTCCTATGCAAAATGACTTTTCTTAGCTGAATGCATTATGTTCGAACGCGATATGGCTGTATGGAATCATAAAAAATTCCAGAAAACTCCACTTCTGGTCCGAGAAGACCGTAGCATATTGGCGTTCATACGTTGGTACTCACAATTTTATTCAACACCCAGTTTGACGTATAGAGAGTCCATGAAGTCACTTAATTGGTAATAATAACCAGTATACTCAAAGTTGGCATCTTTGAAAGTGACTGATTGCAGAATTCGAATCGATGAGATCAAGCCCAGAACTCCATTGTATTCATTGTCAAAAGGTTCCGGTGGAATGATGCAAGAAACTTCTTAATGCAGTATATAACAGTCATTATGTATATATGCATATTTATTGTTAATTATTTTATAGTGATACAATACTCATCCTTTAGTACTACACTATACACATATTCATGCTTTATGTATCTCTTATACAAGATATAATAACGTATGTTTGTGTAAATTATCACAGAATACGCTTTGCTGCACCGAGTAACGTACACAATACATTACAATGTATATGAATAGCGTCTTTCAAATACTATACATGATTGCTTGACCATAGCAACCGTTTAATCGAGCTGCCGTGATTCTCCACTTTTCTCCTGCAGATTTTATGTTCCTATTCTTTGTGTTTTATCTTTGTTCTTTCCGTTTCATTGAGCTCATATGGTTTATATATATTGCATCAATATATCACTGGAGAATAAAATTTTTGTAACTACGCATTGCACGTAATTTTTTTCGGAGTGACGCAACTAAATCGGTTGGTTGAACGACAATCGAAATATCACGACCAATTGCACACAAACGTTCATTTGCACACCCATCGAAAATATTCAATGGTCTGCCATTAATTTCAGTTAGTGTCCATGTTGTATTTGAACCAGCTGATACAGTGGGGTCAGTTGCTTCAGCTAATGGAGACAAACCTGACACCACAGCAGCTCCACTCACTCCAGACAGTTCGTTCCCATTGACTTCTAAGCCGAAATCATCGTTGTCTGTTGATTTAGTTAATATCATCGCACGCGCATATGGTAATCGTCGTACAATGACTTCTACCTAAAGAAAGAATGATATTGAATATAAATGCAGTGTGTAAGTTAATTGCATTATTACAGTACGAAACATAAATACCCGAGGAGTGGTGATGCCTTTGAGAATGTCTTTAATCACATTAGCACTTGTTGGTATGATACCTGCGACGCTAATTACCATGTCACCGACATGGAGAACATTGTAGAGGAGTGGATGTTCGCGGCACTTCCATCCAGCTACCCTAAAAACATATTTTTTATGATATAAACCGATATTTCATATGTTTTCGCAGGCGTTTCTTAGTAGTGTCAGCAATGAAATAACAGAAGAATCGGTATTGGTTTTTCGTGATGAGTGAATCAGGGAAAATTTTGGGTGTCAAATAACTATTATTTCGTTCAGGGTAATTTTTCCGTTTAGTAATCTATTTGGAACAGCTCGTTCATTGAATATTTCCTACTGGATGTAGTGATTCATGTATAGCTGGGTCTCGAATTCAGATAGCAAATATTCATATGGGTTTTTGATATCACTTAATACTATCTGTCTATGGGGTGTATCTATATATACATTTATATACACGTATGTATACACATACTAACCAAATAGACCCGAATGTATCGACGAATGCGATTCCGTCTTTGCAATCTCGTCGTCCAAGGTGCAATCTAACGCCTGCAATATGATTCATTTCACGTTTGAGTTGCAATACTTGTTTTTCACGCAAGGTTAATTGTCTCACTGGTGGCCCGTTTGTCGGATTTGTGGCTGTGACGGTTGTAGTTACTGTTGTGCTAGGTGGTGGTGATGGGATTGCTGATATTGTTGTTGCCGTCGATGTTGTTGTTATTACTGTTGGAATACGATCATCTGCTAAAGATCGTGATAGAACATGACCCATTGCATTATTATCAGGTGAACCAGCACTTCTGTACTCAATTAACGCTGCGTATTGATCGTTGGACGGTTCTACTTGGCCACTAACGCCCGATAACGACTCATCAATTGATGATGATGACGATGATGCCAAGAAAATACTTTCATATCTTGTGTCATCAGACGTGTCGATAGTATTTGAAGTCGTCGGCAATGCTGTGATTCGTATATTCGGCGTTGTGAAAGAAGTTGAACGAATTCTCGTTGGTACTTCACCTTGACTTGATAAGCTTTGACTTGATAATCGTTCATCATCAATAGTAATATCTTGAAATGTAAATATCATTGCCGCTGTTTCATTATGGATGTCTTCACGCTCAACAGCATTTGGTGGTGTGTCAACGTGCAACACTGAAGATGAATCGGAATTGTTTGACCGACTAGACTCCGGGTTCCACGCTCTTAACCAACATAAACATGGATATAAATTAATATTCGATCTTTTATCATATCCAATATTAATCCTACAATTGTACAAGAATCTTATTGATAGTTGCATTTCAGTGTTTTTCGTTTATTCAATGTTTCCCGGAACATAAATATATTATTTATATGTCAAGTCTTTTGGATTTACTTCGTATCGTCGTTTATTTTCTAAGTATGCGGATTCCTAAACGGAGATCTAGAAACAATGAAGTATGTCTATTCATCGCTTTTTGATTGATTGAAACTCATGTTCCGGGATTTTTCATCTTTCTTTCTTGAAGCTTTGAAAGAGAAACATTGAATCAGTCTATACAATAACGAGCTAATAATTTTGCGAAATATGCGTTCATGCTGACATATGAACAGTATAATGCCGAAGATGTGTACAATTGAAGGGTCAATATATGCAATTATTCAGTAAGGTTACCCGAGAGAGAGTGGCGGTGGTGGTGGGAGTGGACTTGTTGGGTCTCTCGTGGCAATTCTTTCAGGACCTCTTGAATAAACATTCTCTTTTGGTCGGAGTATTTTCATTTCAGTCAATTTTCTAGTTATAATATGTATCCAATCCAACATTGCTTGATAAGTAGGTGCTGCGAGTCTAATAACTCTGTCATCGTGAAAATTAATACAAAATTCGTAATCATGACGCGATGTAGCGCATAGTGTCGGCGATAAATGTTGAATACCACATAATGTGTTTGACCACAACGGTGAATGTGTAGTTGCTTGTTTTTGATCAGAAAAGCCTTCTAATTTTGGCGTTATATCATCATGAACACAAAATGCAACCCAAAAACGACTCAATTCTTTATCAGTCTTCTCAGTTTTTCTCAACCATCCATTTTTATATATTTCTCTAAATTGGACTGAACTTTCGCTCGACAAATTTTGTCGCGATGTGTTCATTGTATCTTCACTGTCACGACGGTAATCTGTTGGTCTGCTGGTGAGTTCCGTTAATAAACGGACAGCCTGAAGCATTTTCGTTTATTCTGTATCTATATATATGTATACATATATACTATATACTATATACATATATATACATATATATGTCTAATAACAGTCTCCGATAAAGTCCTTCAATACCAATCCATATCAATTCATGTAAACGTTCATTATTACCGTTTTTTTCTTTAACTTCTATGTATCGAGCCTGGACAAAATAATTATCATGTGTACTTATGAATTGTCACATTTATGCAATCAGCGCTTAATGACAAATGCACTCAAATACTATAGAATTTCATATTGTCAATGAGTAATGATTGTTGACATGATGATTGTAATACTCACTGCTGCTGCAGATCTCTGTTTTTTATTATCCATTAAATCATTTTGATGTGGATATAAACACGTGTTTACAACACAGCTAATGCAATTTTTCACATTGTCTTATGACTCTATGAATGCCATACCGTTACATTTAAACTACATTCAATAATATAGAGATGTTATTGATATATTATACGTGAGAGTTATCGAGAATTGACGATAAATAATTGCGTCTGATGAGGACTGTCTCGCCATTGATCACCATATTGTGTTGACAGTGTGCTTTACACCTCTTTACTCCTCTTCACCATTCTTTGCTGCTCTTGACAAATATTTCATGCCCCACATACACACATTTCATGTACAAATGTCAAATATATATGTATATATACTTTACACACGTTTATACAACTCTATACACATACTGTTTGTCACACAGTGACGACTGTGACAACTGTGACACAACCTACAAGTCACAAATTGCTGTTGTAGATGTCATTGTAGTTGTTTAGCGCGCCAATATTTGATTGAAGAAATATATTCAGTGAGATCCTGTATTATTTCACTTTAAATATTAAATTGTCTATAATGTGATCATTTATATAATGGTGAAACAATATAGGGTGCACTGACCATTCGTTCAATTGTGTAGTAGCACAATTGTTTATACTTAACTCAATGTCAAGGATTTAATCAGAATATCGCTGTTCAATTGATCATAATCGATTGATTATCCCGTTACGAGTCTTCTCATGTGTCGACATAGCGAACGCCTTCGACTTTCGTTCAAATTCTGATGCCACGTCATTCGGAAAAGCTGAGGTGAAAAGATTCATGTTTTTTTGATTTTGTAAAAAAAATTATTTAATATTATATTCAAAAGTTTCATTCGATTCTTCTGAAATTTCGGGACAAAAATTCATGATCTCCATAATCATCAGAAATATAATCTACACAATGTGATGTCGATAAATATCATTTTATGAACTTTGTCCAAGACATTTTGATTTTTACATCATCAAGAAAATTCATGACTCAATTATTATCTAATAAAATGAAGAGACAAAACGCCAACAACTAAAGACGATAGATATAATTCAGCACGCAATCATACATTTATGACAAAAATTCATTCGTATTGCGGTTCATTGAATATGTTTTTTTCTACACATGGAATATACATAATTCACAGTAGTCCGAAGATAAATAACCGTAATTTATCTTCGGACAAAGTAGCAGTGAGAGTTGTTAGGAGTTGCAGACATAATGGCTACATTTCTTCTTGTCCTCTTTAAGTGACGATTGGCGATTTTACTAATACGCTAAATTGCATTGAAGGGATCGTTGCTTAATTTGAACTTGTAATTCAATGAATGAGCATTTTGACAGAGATGAAAAAAATTAGTTGAATAATTGGTGTAGTCTGGTAATCCGTCCTGATCCAACTTACGTATGTAAGATTATATCACACATGATAATATTTCATGTACCTGATTGTTCATTATTACCATAATTAATAAGTGTATAACTCGGTTGTTCAAAATTTGGCAATTGTTTTATAGGATAGTGAAAGAGAATGCTGATGTTCTGAATGTGTTTATCAAATGTTCATCCTAATTTTCCATTGATTGCGACTCATCGATTAAATTTTATTTGGATTGTACGGTTTATTGGAAAAATTGAGCAATATAAAGATGAACGAGATAAATATTGGAAATTTTAAGTGTTGATTGTGAAAAATAGCTGTTACCAATCAAGTGATTTCATGGAATCAGCATATGTTAAACTGGAGGGTGAATAAAATTGTGAGTACCATCGTCTGAAAGCTAATATGTTACGATCTTCCCGGACCAATAACGGTTTCCTCTGAAATTTCTTGTGGTTCCAAACAGCGATGTCGCGGTCGAACATTATGCATTCGGCTAAAAAAACTATCTTTGTATAAGGACTGATAATTAATGAAGAAAATACTACGTGTGTCACACATTGTACAAGTGGTTGAATCGGTGTAACTGTTTGAATTATGCACATTGGGCCAAAAGCACACTTTAAATACAGTTCAACGTAACCCGGCCCTATTTGCTCGGCTGTCACCTCTAAATGCAGAAGCGAATATTTTCCTCCAATAATAAGATCGTGTTGCATATTCAATATGGCACGATGCTTATCATTTGCGCGTTCATCATTACGATGAATTTCACTGTTTTTGCAGATAAATTCGGTATCATGATGATCACTGTGATCATTAGCTGACTGATGCAATGATGACTTTGGCATCCAATTAGCAGCTGACCACAGATGACGTGATAGACTTGGAAAAATTTTATTCGCAACGATTCCCGGTCCGTGAACAGCATTCAGATGCGCCCAATCAGCACCATTTTCCGGAATTTCCTATGTAAAATTTTTGTATTTTCATAGTAATGTCAGAAATCATCTCTAAATTATAAAATATTTCATCATTGTTACTTGTATGTGACTCTCAATGATGAATTGATTGCGACCGTGACATCGCCATTGATTCCTTGAGATTTGTGGTATACTGTCTATATACCATTCAGGATCGATTGATTCTGCATGGTACCATACGAAAATGAACCCGTTCACTTCACAGCATTTCCAGGATCTAGTATTCACTGTTGAAGGCACTGAACACACATGAATTTAATATTGTAGGTGATAATGGGGAGAGTATTACGATATTGCTGAATCGAAATAAAATACACTACCTTTTTTTGTATAGGGGATATTTCGACATCGACCGTCACCACTGAATGCCCAATGATGAAAAGGACATTCCAAACAACCATCATCAAGTACTTTCCCACCTTCTGCCATATTTGCTCCGAGATGTGGACAATAAGCATCAATTATGTTAACATCGCCTTGCTTTGTTCTGTTGGTAAGGAAATTTCATTCATAAAAATGCACGTCAGATATCTTTATTATCAAATATCATAATGGACATCAATATTCTTATCTTCCTACATGGGCGACAGTAATGGTCTCTTAAAATCAAGCACTAAAAAAATTATGTAAGACGTTCTTTATACGCAGAATTTCGATTAGATTTTTCGAGAAATGGATCTGCTGAAACAGTTCATTCCTACCCCTACTCTAACCAGCTACCCAAAGCTTTCAACATGTCCCCACTGAATTCAGATATGTTTTCGACGAATCCATAAACATTCGATTTCTTATCTTATCTCTATAAAATCGCTTGCGAAATAATCGGAATTGAGCATTCTTTTGTTTATACCAATCGCGCGAAACATATTAGATAGATTTCCAATCATGAGGTTTTCCGTACTCCAGTTCCAGAATAATTTTGGTATATTTCGAAGCGCAATTTTCTGTATATTTCTTCATGTGATATTTACATTTTTCACGCCATACATTATTATATTACGAATGCGAATAGTCACAAAGTCTATTCCGACAAAAAAATAAAGTTTTGAAGAAGAGGTGCTGGTAATTTACGTTATTCTCCGTATTCATCATTATTAGTTTGAGAGAAGGTTAAGAGAACGCATGAACTATTGAAGTAGTAGTCCTGTAAACCTTTTTTTCAAACAGATTCTCAAGCAAATTTCCGTGAATGATCTTTGGAATGCCATAAAAACAGTGAGTTAATCTGGAAGGGATTTACCGTTCAGAAGTCGCGAAATGGATTATTAAAAAATCGCCGTTTTACACGCGCTCTTACGATCAAAATTAGAGTTTCAAATTGGAGAAAAATAATCGGCACAATGGTGAAATAAGCCTTTCCTCATAATTATTTTATCAATTCGTCCACAGGACACAGAAGAAGATGGAATTCCACTTCGATATGTTGCCATCAAACCAAAATTAAGAAAGGGGATGGACAAAATTTTCATACTTAATACCGCGGCCGTAATTTTTCAAAATGATATAAATCATTTATCAATAATAGTTTGACCACTGCTCAATCGTGTTTGCTAATATATCAAGTGTTTCGGCACCATTTTTGAAGGGCCTAGGTATGTTTGACGCGAAGGAGTTTTACACAAATTTCATTGTATATTCAATAACCGTTTTTGTTATATAATTCCCTGAATATTGAATGTATTTTGTATCGCTGGCAATAATAATTAAGAAATTATTTATATATAGGTCAACCAATCTAACTGATTCATCACATTTTGCATTGTCTCTTATTGAATTCGAACTTGCCTCTGAGCCGGAGAAGAAAAAGTTTTGTCCTAATTTTGTTTGTTTCTTTATTATCATTACGCATAGATGAGTGAACGCTCTTGGAATAAAATCGACATTACATAAATTTCAATTTCCCCATCATTGATGTTAGAAACCGATTCTACTGAAGCATCATTCGGAAAGATAATATTCTTAAGACCGTATAAACTTTTCATGCATATTTACGTTTGTACACAAAATGGTCGCTGCTAACTCTCGGATTCCCTGAAGCAACAACGCAGTGAGAAAAAAAATATATAAACCATGACTTGGCAGAAAAAAATGAACTTTCAACGAATAAAATAGATCGAAGTAGCAGAGGTATTTGAAATGGGACAGAGACCTACGATTTTACCAAGATTTTTTGATAGCAAGTTCGAATGTAAAAAAAAAAGTTTTCGTCTCAGATCATCCAATTGGTAGTATATTTCAACCGACAGTTGTGTTCACAATATTATCACTCATTATTTAGATCTGAATATTCACCTGAAGACTGCGAAATTTTCGCCTAGTGCAGCAATATGTTTCACTTGGCCTTTTTTTAATTGATAACTCTCAAGGAGACCGAACCATCCATTTGGATAAACGGGTGGTATGTCTCCAACTTTCCGCTTCGGCGAAGTAACACCAGCATATCGTCCACTATTATTTCGTAAGCCCTATTATGATTCAAAATTTAATTGATCGCAAACGGTTCACTACGGAATAACCCCCCATGGAAATAGTATATATATGTATATACATAAAATTTAGTTGAAATATATTTTATCATATGCATGGGATATGAATATATTGTGAAAAAAGTGTATGGGAAATGTATTTGAAAGATAGAAAATGAAAGGTTCAAAGTTACTTTTCTACGAGTGCGCCCTCTACGCCGGGCATTTGTTTTTCAAATATTTCCTCGAGTACGAGGGGCCTCGCCGAAGTCGGCATGATCGGTCTGCCCTGTTCTGTCCTCCCCGTCGGAAGTACCTGCGTTCTTTTGTAAATTTTCGGATGCCGGCGGTTTTCAGCCCCATCACTATATTGATCAGTGATGGCTAAATATCTTTTACACCCATATTTTATTATTTTTTTCTTTTGTTTATTGTATCTCAAATACATTTCACGTGTTTTCCTACTATAAATCATACTGTATTTTATATATATATTATTTCCCATAGGGTACGGGGTTTCATACAGAAGTATATATATATCCAATAAAAACAATCATTCACTTACTTTAACGTAATTAATATTCCAGAAAAAGGCACACCAAAAAATAACGCCAACGAAAAATACTAAGCACCATTCAATCATTCTGACAATTATAGGTTTAAGTCAAAACTTACAGCAAATCGTAGTCAAAATATCCAACTGAAACGGAGAAAAATGCATTCAGAGATACTATGGATCCATTGTCTATCGATTGAAATCATAATGAAATATGATGAAAAATCTGAACGTTTGCAATTTTGTAGGTGCTTGAGAACTATATTACAAGTAGTATTCGAAGCAACTATGCAAGTACAATTGCGTATCAACACGTGGACATTGAATATAAAACTTTCATTACGAATAACAAATCACTTATGATTTATGACTTTAGTATTTAAGAACTAGGAATGGCCACCTCAAATTCAATTGATATATAGCGAAAAGCTAACTTTCAATTTCTGTACAATTTCAACCACAGAACTCTACACGTACGACGAAGTAGTTGAGGACACGTATATCGTGCAACAAGACTATCAGTAATGGTTAAGATGTGAGACTGTTAGGACTAGTCACCCAATCGATTGTGCTGGTTTACCAATCAAGTCAAAACACACATACTCTATCAACAAGAGCCGTATCACGGCTGACGGTTGTGTCACGACTATTCGGTCATGCAACTGATATAAGAATGAAGGAGCAGGACCGATGTTTTCAACATGTATACTCGCCGGTGCCTCCGCCTGCTCAACGCCATTATTCCTAATTGATTTTTGTCAGATTGGCATCAGCTGATACAAACGATGAAGCTATTCGACCGTTACACCACCGTAGATTAGCATTTCGGGTTCCTACATAACTTCTCATTCAATCGGTGGAATAAAATGAGCAGAGAAGCGTCGTAGGATAAGACAGAGCAGGTATATATGAATCCACATACCAGATACATTTTTCCATCAGATAAGGTAACAGATCTTAAAATGCGCCAAAGCGTCCTACTAGGGGCTGAAGTCGATGGATGAATTGGAAAATACCGGTCACTGTTTGGTAGGAGATAATATAGACACCACATAAAGATTTATTCTTGTGTAAATATATGATGGATGTGTGGTAAGTATATGAATTCTTGAAAAATGATCATCGTAGAAGGAGATGCGGAAGCGTGTCTTTATCAAGCAGTATTACGTTTCCGCAAGTCAGCAAGCATTCATCACATATTTTGAATTCACAATTAAATATCAATAGAAACATTATAGGAGAAAATAGTCTATTGAGGGTGTGAACGAAATGCGTACAATCACGATATATATAGAGACTTGAACAAACATTCAATTATTCATTGATTTCAAAGTATCTAAGAAGTTTGTACAATGCCAGCCATAAACGTCTGAGGAATTAAACGAGAGTTCATGCTATATGAATTCCATGTCTAAATTCCTTGTTATCCCAAAATAATCACGCGATTCGCGTGAAAATCAGAGAAAAGTGCCAAATTCTTCTCTTGGATATTTTCAATTCATTATAAGGCATAATAATATTTCAACAACCAACACATAGCATTTACATCTGATATAATGCATTACCATAAAAAAAACATTATTATCCATTATTACTTTACAACATGAACTTGCTGTTTCTAAAAAAATTCTGTCATAAATCCAAAAAATTTGTCAATCTTTGCCCAATATATCAAACAACTATTCCAGAGAATTTCTAATATCAGAATCTGTGGTCATATTACTGTTGGTTATTATACGTTGATTAAATGAACCCTCAAACATTCCATGCTTCCGATGATGTATCATTAGAATTGTCATTGTCCATATTGAAAATATTAAAATGGGCTTAACTAAAGGGAGAACTCGGCATGGATTGATGATCAAGTCATGGGCATATATAAAACTCCAATGGATGTCGGTATTCTGTAAACTTCCTGGATGCTCTACATTAGTTATATAATACGTCTTGAGCGATACGATCTCATCTGTATGAATGGAAGTTGTTTCATAGAATTTATCAAGAGCCTCAACGAAGTTGAGACAAACACAGTCTTTAGTTTAGATCGAACAAAATGGTAGCCTCCTAGATAATTTATACTAAACAGATATTGAAACTATTTATATTGCTAGATATTGCACATTGTTTTCAAAAAGAATTGTGCATGAAGACACGCAATTTTCACTAGCTCGTGCTCCTCATTACTTGGAGTGTTTTCTTCATTGATTTTTTTTTTTGCCCATTCTTTATTTCAATTTTTTTACCTTCACCTTCACCTACATTTGTTCTCACCGTGTTCGGTGAACTACTGAAAGTAGTTCAACGAAGAGTAATGAAATTGGCAAGTGAACTACGAGATACCTGAAATCGTTTGAGAACCTTCGCAACGCACTAATCGATATTTTTTAATGTATGTCGACAAGGTATATGGACAGTAGGAATTTAGTGAAAAAGTTAACAGTTGTCTTCAAATATTCGTGTGCCAAACTAATCTAGAAAAAGTTCAAATCAGAGCCATCGTTAAGTATAAGAGTAATTTAATTAACAAATGGAAAACTTCTGATACTCGATTGATACCTAATTGTTAGAAGCTAATTGGTTTGCTATCGACAGTTAATTTTCGTGAGGAACAAGTGTTAGATCGACAATAAAATGGAAGTAATTGTAAGAAATGAAGATAACATCGAAGTATCCCGCCTATGATTCGTCGGCAATTGTATAATTTTCTCGCTGCAACTTATGGACTATTTCAAAATCATATGAAGAGATCAGTAATGTTTATTTCATGATCCATTCTCAGTTTGGAGCAGCAAAGTCCATCTATAATTGTTACAAGTTGACGTTTTGGTATTTGAGATGAAACTCTTGTGATGTGATCCCCATTATTTTTGGAGAAAGGTGTTGCTGATACACTTGAACATAATCGACGTCAAGAAGATACTTTTTGTGCGGTGTGGAATTCGTGATTACTATACATGTATACCCCAAATTTCGACTCATTAGATTTATATTCCGTTCATGATTGGCGATACTATACGACATACGGTACCCATTTTCGACATCACAATTCGTGATTAGTTATATTTCATGTTTTTATTTTTGTTTTTTTCCAAATGGAAAAATAGTTTTTCAATAATAGTTTGGAATAATTATATTAGAATGAGAAATTTTAATCTTTCCGTTCATTGAGACGCAAATCGCAGTGATAACTGAAACTCTACAATTTTTGTGATTGTTTCACGACTTCTGATATTGTCAACATATATAAAATATGTATACGAATGCGTGTTTCCTTTCCGTCAATATGTTCATGGCTAACAAACTCAAAATATCACGAAGCTCCATTTATATGGATAAATGTGAATTTATAAATAAGAATAATTTTCATTTCTATAAGGAATCTTCAATTCGAATCGAAGAATACGGACATATTTTGAGGGATACGGACATCGAAGCAATGTCTAATAAATTACCGATAATTGCTAGTTTAATTTCGAAGTAGCAGTGGCGTTATAAAGAAAGTGTCAAGGTCAAGCAATAAAAAAGAATTTTTTCTCTCCCAATAAACTTTGGACGATCCTAGAATGGTGTATGACAGAACGATCGCTACCTATTCGCCTAACTATAGAAATTTTCAGATATGTAGTCATTGATAAATTCACCCCACAAGTGAGTATTGCTTGTTGATCTTTTTTTTTCTCTTGGAATTTGACGAAATCCCTTATGTCTCGTTTATTTATCATTTTTTTTTAATACCAAAAAAACTGTAGAATGTATACTCATTAGATAAAAAAAAGTCTGTTGTAAAATATTTGAATATGACGGCCGGAAAATTGATGAAAAAACTAAAAAAATACCTCGTTTGAGTGTCATTTGACTGCGGATAACCATCAGAAAATCTGTCGCTCAAGGGAATGATCATTGACAATGAAAGAAATTTGTTTCGTCAAGTTTTGGAGACTTCTGTCACCGTTATACAACATGTGGTAACGTAATAAAATTTGTTTGCATCCAAACACAGTTCGAGAGGCGTAATGCAGTGATAAACATAGACATGTGAAGTTCAGTGTTCTTTTTTTTTTTCCTTTTTATCGCAACGGTGTAAGGCTATAAATATCAAAATTTGTAATTTTTAGTAATGTGAATATATATGTATTAGATGCTATAGCGTTACGGTTTACATATAGATTCATATCTGTTCTCGACTACTTTACAGTGTAGGTATGCTATGAATAAAAAATATATACCGGAATATATACATTGATTATGCATGTAGTTTTAGTATTCAGTAGCTCTGAGAATCTACATTAGCATCATTCAAAATTTCATCGCATTTCCTTAACTCTATCTAAATCCCATCAGAATTTGTGATCTTGAATGTGTCAATAGATTTGGAATGACAAACAACGATAGTATAATCGATAAGTTATTTTGAATGCAAAAATTTTAAAGTCGCCTGATTCAACACAAATATAAATTTTGATTCGATGAAAATGGATATTGAAACCTGTTGTATATTTTTTCTTTAAATGAATTGTGTGTTTCACACTTATCGAATATCTGCCGAATAGAATACCGTATAGACGACAATTCTTTATCGAATTAATTCTATTGATGCTATTCGAGCTCGTACATTCGTGTCCCATCCGATTAAGAGACATGACGATGAAATCGTGGAAAAGAACTTTAAAACTAAAATATGCAAAAAGCTTGAGAAAGCGATGGTTTCATGATTCAACGGTTGATTTGTCTTGTGGTTGTAGTGTCGTTGGTTGAATTGTTATCAGGTTGAACTGTCCTTCGGTTGAACTGTCCGCGATTTAAATGTTATAGAACCGCAAATAATGCGCTATTGAAAATTATTTATCGAATGGAAATATTTTACATCACTCTCACGTGAACATCACACTAGCCTTCTGTACTATTACAACGATGAAACTGTAGAATGTGCAAATACCTGCGTAAGAACAGTATGTATGAGATTTAATTGGAAGTTTCAATTCATTTGTATAGTTTCGCATGTTCATATCACAACTCTCGTCTAAAAATTTTACTGGGAAATGGCATAATAAAACTAACTATTCACAGGAATTGACATAAACAAAAGAATAATAACAAGATTTTTCTTCGTAAGTTTCAAGAATGAAATGAATCAACATGAATCAGCATCTTTCCCCGTCAACAGACAATGCGGCTTTCCGAGCATCGATCGCGTTGTTGCTCCTATTTCTGAGCTTTCATGTCTGGAATTTCGTCTCTTTTTTTATATTTTCCGTAAGCAGATATTAATGATTTTTTAATTACGGATGTGGCAAGAAATGAAGTTCGTATGTGTTTGGTACCGCACTTGCCTTTGATTCGAGGTGCAATCTGAAAACTGTCAACTCAGTGATTTTAAAACGATCACATATTCTATCATTACATTTCATAATCGCAGCACATACATACATACAAATAAGTGAGATATCTCATGCCCAAGTTCTCATGTTGCAGTGGTCATGTCCATAACATAATGATCAAACATTATGTGAAATGTTTGTGTAATTATTATTTCTATATTTCAAATGAGCTAATATTGTGTCTCTATTGATGAAGTAACATTTGTTCATAAATATCGTACCTTTCATGTCCTTTACTGAATGTTCCTATCTGTAGTTTTAGTCGGTGTGTTGTTTTCGATGAATTCAAAAAAATATGTCGAATAACACGTGTTCAAAGATAGCGAAGATAGCGAAATTCCATTGGGGATCGAAGAAAGGGAGAAGTGTGATCGAGTAATGAACCTGTTTCGTAATTTTTATGACAAAAGTAGCATAAATCATCTATAAAGAACCGGTTTTTAATATTTCTTCAGGTGAACTGTTGCTGTAGCCAAGAAAGATCGTACGAAAATTTGGACTTCCCTAATTCTCAATAAAACCGTTACTTATATCGAAATCCATCGAAAGATAATTGATTTTTTGATGCAGTGACTTATCTGTTGATATAGTCGAGAACGCAGACTGTCAATGGTTCCAAAAATGTTACTCAATTGGCAAAAGAAGATATTTGTAACTTTGGTATTTATTGCGAATGGATTTTCGAGCGTTATGCTACCGAAGTGCGTCATAAATCTCGATACGATGTGCAAGAACTTATGCAAATATCATACAAGATTGAATTCGTCATCTGCTCCATTGCATTTCTTCCACAAAAATATGTAACTTTGGTGCGTCACAACAATGATGCGATAGCAAATTAATTTTATTGGAAATATGAAGAGAAAGAGACCAAGTACGTGGTGAGCATTGTGCGTTCCTAAGTTCAACAAAAATTGTTTAATCAACATATCTTATCTGCCTGTACGTTTACAATAATTCATGAATTGTATCCTAAGGAACGATTGAAAATTTGAGCAATCTTCTTCGTTATTAAAAAGCATTTATGGTGATTTGATGACAATAATTAAAAATTGTATACGCACCTAGGGAGAAAAGTTGGACATTGCCACCCGTGATTGGCCTACTTTTCTCCCTAGAGGATTTGATATTCTACACTTTAACATGCCCTATAATCGTGGGTTTCTTCAAATTACGGTATTTTCTTGTGCCAAATTCTAATTTTGAAGTCGTCATATATATTTCACTTATTGAAACAATTGAATATCTGCTCTCTCATATCACTTCATTGTTCGCAATTGAGATGCCACAATTCACCACCGTAACCTCATCGTTATGCAACCCTTAATAGTCGATGGTATTGTGTAACTTAGATAGACCAGCAGACAAACTCAACGTAAAACTGAGCCATGTGCCACTATCATTCTTTCAATTTTGAGGGCATCAGAACGTGATGTCACTGCAGTATAAGTAAAATATAATAATAATGACTTCAGTGCCATAGATCATATTGTTATCCCCCAACGTGACAAACAACAAGGAAACGAGAAGACTTTTTCACGAACTGCTGTAACTTATGAAACATCAATGTTTTTATTACGCAAAATTTCAACACAAATGGATAGAACCCAATGGTCATGCGCTACACAGCGTGAGTGTTATGGCAAAAAAGGTTGACATCGCAATCGGACGACGTCACAAACTGTGTGAAAACCAATAGCACACACATGTTGGCTAGTGTATTATATTTTTGTTAGTACCAACTGTTACAGTTGTCTACCCCCATCAACTGAGTTATAATTAATTTTTGGCACAAGCACTCCCCTCCCGCGATGTGCCAGAATAATATTTTCTTTATACAAACCCCTCTATTTCCCTCACATTTTTTGGAAAATATTCTATAGTATATTGTCGATTCAGTTGATTTCCATGATAAAACCACAAAAAACAGCGATAACTTGAAAAATCTCTGCAGATACTGGATCGAATTAAAATTTACATGAACAATATGACTATAGGCTATTTTCACTTTCAAACCATATTTTTTAGGGTGGTCTTACAAAAACTGAAATTCTAAATCATTGGCGTTAAGGTGAGGGCACCCACCAGGCGTAGTAGAGATACGGCATTGGCTTTAGTTAATGTTTCATCCACCTTTGCTATAGAAATTACAATTCTACCACCGAAATCATGACAGGCGAGTACTTTTGCTGATGAAAAATAAAAATATTCCAAATTTCTCAATTGCTCATGGTGAAAGATATTGTATACCAGAAAATATTCATGATGAAAATATACTGTTGAGTTTTTTCTTCCGCCAGATCGGATTTTCATCTAAAGCGAGGCTTGAAATGGAGTGTTTTTCCTTGAATTAGCAATCTTGGTTGGTTGTGGTGATGAACAAAAAACTAAGTCTTATTGTATTTTGTGTATTATTGATTTTTGCCACACAATGCAATCAATTATCGATCTTGAAGGTGTACTGTGTAGATAGTTTGCAAATGGATGTATAGTATAAAGTTCTAACAGATAATTGTGAGATGGGAAGAATGGCACAAGTAGAAATTCGTACATAAATAGGAATAAATTAAATTCAACTGTATGATTTATTGGTTTCGGGACAATTTTATGAGGATATTGTCCTTGTGTGTAAATTGAATCAACATCATCATCTGGCAAGGCAGATTCAATCGGACTTCAAATGTAGCATTGGTCGGCATTGTTACGATTACTTTGTTCTATACACATCAAACGATTGTCGCAGGCCAAAAATGGAATTAAATGAAATTTCGATGACTGCCTCATGTAACCGAAATCCATACAGAATTTATCAAGTCGTGAACAGGCAGTTAGCAGCATCACGAAACGCGTTTATTATGTCTTCTCTCTCCGCATCGGTGCCAACGATATTGCACCTTTAGTTTGATCAAATCAACTATGCTCAACACTCTCATAGCATATATTGTGTTTCGTACCGTGAATCATTTTTGAATCGGAAAAAAAAAGTATTCAGATACAGTCCTTTACTTCATATTGAGAAGTCTACCTATTCTGTATATCATTTACGATGAACATTGGCAAGAAAGCGTTTTCAAAAAGTATATTCGTGTGTGAGAAGTTTCAGATTTCAATAAATATCAATATGAACATTAACATGTGCCCACGAACTCTATCAACATCACCTATAAGTTTAACTTTCTAGTTTTGATGCACAATGCACATTAACATGATTATGAATCAATCATTATTTCAATCAATAAAATATCATGTCGCCGATTGGGAAATTAATTATATGAATTGAATAAAATTTTCAGTAACATCATTGACTTTTATTATTTCGTACTGTTTTTTTTTTCTTCCTTGTCCCTCGAATAATTAGAACTAAATAACATAAACGCATACGTTTACTTTTGTTCACTTATATATGAAGTATATATACCGATGATCAATGATGGAAAACTGAGATATTATTTGATGCGACCCCGAATTGAAAATCAATGTCTTGTCTTTACGTTCAACGGCATATTTTTTTTCCCGCAAATATCTCTATGAAAAAAAGTCTCTAAAATTCCTCTACGCGGAGAAATTTTTGTTAATGCTCGGAACAAAAAATTTTAGGTAAATTATATTTTCCACTAAGTTTTTTCCTTCATTTGCATCTAATTTCCTTTCATAATATTTATATATAAATGCATGTGTTCAATTTTATTTCTCTCGGTGTGACTCGATAAACAACAATTCGGGGACGCGGCGACAATAACTTCATGAACTTCTAACATGGATATATAGCAACATTATTTCTATACACGAAATGTTGATCACGGGTAATTATTATTCATTGCAGAAATCACGCGTAAAGGTGTAATCTTGTCATGGGACTCCACTTTATAGTTTCAATCAATCTCTTATTTCTTGTATACATATAATGTATATAACTAACAACAATATAATATCATTATAATCGGTATTTTGTGTTCTCTTCATTTTTCCGTGTTGTTCTTTTCTTTTTTTTTTTTACAATCAAGTATTCGAGTAAAATTATTATTAACAACAAACTTGCTCGTGGCCTCTTTGACCTCTTTCAATTTCAAAGTATCTCACACTAAACGTGCTACTCTATACAAGAATTTCACTTTATTTCTTCATTCCGGTTTGGGAATTTAGATAGATTTCGTCATTAATGTAACAACACATTTAACACCTCTATACACTCAGTCAACCCCCACCGTTTCTTTTTCGTTTTCGGTCATCTGGAAAATAGTTAAATAGTTTAGTTTTTTCAGCCAATTTCGTGCGATTTTTTCGGACATACATGATGCATACATTAATTCTATTGAATTTTATCTCATGTCGTATAGCGTTATATCATATGTGTATATTGTTGTGTGAAACATATGTGGATGATCCGACAAGATTAACAGCATGAAGAATTTGAATAGAAATTATCTTTGACGTAGTTTTTATTGCGTAAAAAATTTGTCAAAAGTTTGAACTCTGAACTGATTATAGAAAATAAACGAGCTTTTATAAATATTGTATGGTTATAACGGTAAATTATCAGTGGCTGTTGATTTGTTCACAGCAAATATTTATTGTTGCCATTGAAACATAATCTTTACCATACTTATATAATAGTAATATCAATAAAAACGATAACAAATGATATTAATAATATCTTTTCACCGAGTCATTGTTGTTATTATTTTCGTTTTTATAAATATTACTATTATCCTCATTATTATCATCGGCTTTACCCTCATCTTTACCATCATCTTCATTATTATTACTATTATTTTTTATCATTACAGGCATTAAAAATATTGCTTTTTGGTTTTGATTATTATAGGATGGTGGTTCTTTGATCAATCCGTTTGTTGGACACCGCTAGTTCGAATTATTTGGTTAAAAATAAAACTGAACTAATTATGAACCATCAATGAATATTCGCTAATCAATTATATTTTTCCGGAATATTCCCAAAAAATCGCACTTGTCCGACCAAAAGATAAATTGCTATGTATATTTGTGACACACCGAATTTGTATACCCAAATGTGGCAGTAAACAAAACTATTTGGTTTATTTTTTCAAGTCGCAATGTCTGTTCACCGCATGTTATATTGCTGTTGTTCATGTTTATTGTTGTTACTGTTGATGTTTTTTTTGTTATTGTTATTGTTGCTGCCAGCGTCATTGGCGGAAAATTCATTCGTTTCTTTCAATTCTTTTATTATATTTTGATGTACAAAGCTAAAGCCTAATTTTCCCTTTTGCGTGCAGTTTGCTGTTGTTATAACACGCATTTTCTCTATAGTTTTCTTAATTTTTTTGTTCATTTTGGTTTGAGTTATTTTTTTTTCAGTTTTTGATATAACAAGTTGAACCTTAACATCTACTCGTATTCCTTCTCACTACAGATATAATTGTATATATATCCATACATACGTATAATAATGATCATCACTCTCATTATCGACGTTGTATCAATGTATTTGTGTTGGCTTTACTCATTATTTTGTATTGTTTTGCTTTTTTTATATTTATAGAATCTTTTTTCCTTCTTTTTTCATTCCCATCTTTGCTCAATTACAATAGTAATCAACTGATTAATAATTCTAAATAGGATTTATTAGGGTATCACTTATTATATTATTACTTTATAATGCGTTGTGTCGTTGTCTCTGAATAGTCATATACATGCCATTTTTTTTTTTTTTCACATACGTGTAAACCAAGATACACCACCTATTCATCATCTCCAATTATTGGTTCGCAAAAGTTTTTTTTTGCTGGCGCTTACAATATTAACTATCACGTATCTCTCTAATTGTTTGTTCATCGTAAAATAAAAATTTCTCATGCGAATTAAATTGCAAGAAAAAAGGCCCACGAGAGCAGCAGAAAAATAATGTTCATTACGTATATCAATTAAATTATGCATTTCGGTTCCCCATGAAATTTCAATAAGGAAAATACACACTCACACACGTGCACACACACGCACACGCGCACACACGCTCACACATACACACACACACACACGCACGCAAACACCTCAGTCACAATCGTTACCATGGATTCAAAACTTAACAGGTATCTTTAATCATTTTTTTTTTTAGATTTCAACTACATACTTTTATTCTCTCTCATCAAATAATTTTGGTATTAAAACATCTTTGTTCCTCTCATTCTTTATTCGTCCTTTTTTTTATCCAAGTACAGGATATTCGATCATGATTATGTTTTGTCATTTTAGTAATCAATCAAAGCGCAAAGTAGACTGTTCTTCATTACAGATATATTACTTCTTGCTTCA
This sequence comes from Meteorus cinctellus, assembly GCA_030523045.1. Lineage (NCBI taxonomy): Eukaryota > Metazoa > Arthropoda > Insecta > Hymenoptera > Braconidae > Meteorus > Meteorus cinctellus. Next base: position 388 of record JAPYZF010000525.1, on the reverse strand, counting down.
ATTTGGTTTTTGATGTTGGAGTTGCTGTCGTTGTTGTTTTAGTGTTTGTTATTATTATTGTTGTTGTTGTTGTTGTTGTTGTTGTTGTTGTTGTTGTTGTTGTTGTTGTTGTTGTTGTTGTTGTTGTTGTTGTTGTCGTCGTCGTCGAGCAACTAGCTCCTAAGTACTACTATCATAATTGCACTATCATATACTTAACGTCACTAGCGTAGGACGTATATATATATTCAATTTTGTGGAAATTACTAAAAACATGAATTCAGTGTAACAGACGCGCAGATTAATCCGTCAATTTTTTTTTTTTTTTTTTTTTTTTTTTTTTTTTTTTTTTTTTTTTTTTTTTTTTTTTTTTTTTTTTTTTTTTTTTTTTTTTTTTTTTTTTTTTTTT